>JAJLRJ010000010.1:34561675-34577125 GCA_024195265.1 Dendrophyllia cribrosa
TCCGAGACCTTGAGGAAAAAAATCAGAGACTCCGAGACAGAAAAAGCACCAGCCAAGCGAGACTTTGAGACTTCAAACAAAAACTGCTGAGATTTCGAGACCAGACCAAAATTTTCCGAGACCCACAATTTTGAAGGTACCATTCGCCACCCCTATAAATATGAAGTTAGAAATAAGTTCCTCAAGTGCTTGTCCAAGGAAATAGAGTATTCAAATTTAAGTGTTACTTTTTTTAAATTAATCAAAGAAATGGCTTTATTTGACTTTATTTGTGTTTACTTTTGATGTGTTAACTGGTGCTGCAACGATTCAATTTCTCACGATACGATACACTAACAAAGCCCAAATAGTTTTGAAATCAAACATGTTTATTTTTTATTCCTGTGTATTTGGAAACACAACATTACAAGATAAGATATATTAACAACATATACCAAAATCGATTTCCCCTGGTTTTGCCTTACAGTAATTTACTCCTGGTAACTCAAGCCCTCAGTAAACAAACTGGACTGTTAATCATGTAAGGGGCATTGGGGCTAGAAATGCGCATTAGAAGAATTATTTAGATATTCGTATCATGATAAATAGTACTGCAATATGTGCAGCACTAATGTTGACATTGTTGATTTACTGAAATCTGCTCTGTATTTACACACAGGAGCTTCTCACAAGACACAAAATTATGTGTGCAGAATTCTTAGACAAGAATTATGACAAGGTTAGAGAGCACAAGGATTTTCTTACAGATTATGCATGTATCCTAAGTTTGACTCACTTAATGTTGTTTTTTTTATTATATTTATTTGTTTTTGATTGTTATACAAATATATTTAAGGTGGCTGAACACAGTTTGCACGCGCTCTTCAATTTCAGCTGCTTACGCGAGTCAGCGCGCGCAGAGTTTTGAGAAAAACAAACGTGGCGCCTGTTCAGCGATCATTTTATTTTGCTCAGCGTGGATCGCGAAAGTGTTGTTTTTCGTCTTAAAATCAAACAATTTTTTGTTCGTAAAAATGTTAGTTGAATCAATAGATAATATATAGAACCATTGAAGAAATACACTGCCTTTTTGGTCGTTTTTGTCTTTGGATCAAGAACCCAGTCAAATGCAACGCATGCGCAGTTGACCAAAAAATTGTGACTGGATGTTTTAGCGACTTTCCTCGGAAACGTGCTGATTTCTACGAAACTACTCATTAGAATTTCACGAAATATGGCACAATAATAGTTCTGAATATGCCGAACTCACCTTCCATCAAAACTTTGAAATCTAACAGAGGAGATTTTTACAAAACGCAAACATATTAAACCACAATTTACGGAAGATCCCTCTGTCAAAATTACATGAGACCAGTGTTAACATGCGAATATTTTTACGAGTTTACTGGAAACAAATGATGGACAAAATCTAATGACTAGATTTTCTGAAAATAAAAGAAACCAAATATTGCAGGCTGATTTTCAATCCACCTTGTTGCCATGGCAACACCCTAAAAGCTCAACAAAAATATCAAAATATATAGCTTGTTGCTTAATCGTATGCCTCGCCAATTTTCAGCGCCCAGACGTTAGTAGTTTTAAAATGACAATGAATGACGCATAGGTACAGTGAAACTGTGTTCAGCCACCTTAACTTATAAATTAAATTCATTAATAGTTCATAAGGAAAATGCAAAAGAAATTCAATGAAGATTAAATCCTGATACAGAACAATTATTATAATACTGTATGAATACAGTACAGCCTGTATCAAGACTGTATGTAATGTTGACCACATGAGCAGGAGTGTTGTATTGGCCTATACAATCACGAGGCACAGCCGAGTGAATGTATAGTGCCGATACAACACGGACGCGAATGTAGTAAACAACTTGTGAAATTCACATTCACATGTAAATAAATATTAGATACAACCACTAGTGAGTTGTATCTGGAATGTAAATTAAATAGAACCACTAGTGAGTTGTATCAAGATTGTATCTGGTATACAGGGTTATTCATGTGATTGGAATGGCTCATTTCTATTTGTTAGTACCCTTATGAATTATTAATGAATTTTACAAGAATATTTACAATGGCTTGCTGTGGCTCATCTTTGTAAATGTCCATACTGTTCTGCCCCTCATATTTTATCTATTACTTGTAAAATCATAATTATTTGCCCCTGCCTCAAATAACTTGCTTGCTAGTTTACAGATGGCAAAGCTGTAGCTTTGACACTACACGTATCCTCTAGTATGATATTATGTTGCTCGTCTCTAATAGGACCAATGCTGTTCTGTTAACCATCCTGTCTTTTAGCCTTTTTGACAATTTTCCAAAAGTCTCTACTGTTTTTGGTTTTGTTAAATTCATTTTATCTTGCTCATCTCTAATTAGTAATACAACCAATGTTGTTCTGTTAACCATCCTGTCTTTTAGTCTTTTTGACAATTTTCCAAAAGTCTCTACTGTTTTTGGTTTTGTTAAATTCATTTTTCCAGTATAGAGGCTCTGCTATTCTTAACTGATGGGTTATCTCATTTCTTACTTTCCTATACTCTCTCCACAGTTCCTCACTTTGTGTTTCTTTAGCTTGTTGTAGTAATTTATTTTCTTGGTATATTTATGTTTATAAGCTTAAATTTTTTAATTTTATTATTTTAATGTATTTTAGTTTTATTAGATTGTAATGTATTTATCTAGGCAGGTCCACATCAGCCTTTGGCTGCCTTCTCTTAACCTGCATGACCAAATAAAGTTGTTGTTGTTGTTGTTGTTGTTGTTGCTCAAAACCTTCTTCCTTTGTTAAATAAGGTTGTTATTGTTGTTAATTTTTTCTCATCGTTTTTTCTCTAGTTTTTTCTTAAGTATGGCAAGTTACTGGAATCGGAAAATTATGTTACTAAAAGACAGTCGTTAAAGGTAAATACTTAGTCTGTTATTTTAACGATTTGCTATTCCATTGTTTGAGGTATTATCTGGTGAATAATCTTGCAGATCTTACATGTAACGAATCTGTCGTCTAGATCTTCAAACACCTGTCAGAGATCCTTAAAGATCAGGATCTTTTATCCTTTCAAAGTGCCTATACATATTTTTAGAATCAACTCTACATACATTGAACAGTTGAATTGTGCAATATTTCTTCTTTTGAATGTCGCGTTTGTGAGTTATAGAGATTTGAATTTGCAAAATGCCAATTTGATGATGCCGACCCAAACCTTTGCCATTATTTCTATGTCAATTTTTATTTACAATGCACAGTTTACACTTAAGGATAATCAATTTGAGAAATTTATACTTAATATAAACTGTGGATAGTACATTGATTTGTAAAAAAATACATATTACTTGCAGGTAAAAAAAGAGGTAGTTGTATAGTAAATGAATATACACCAGGGCCCGGTTGTTTGAAAGCTGATTAACATTAATCCCGAATTACATGTAAAAGTTAGCGACGATTTCATTTCTAAACTGGTTCAAAAGGTCATTTGTAGCTAGTAGTGAAGACAAGGTAAAGTCGAAACTGAAAAGCAAAAAACTTTGGAAAATTTTCAATTGTTGAGTTATTTAACTGGATTCAAAATTGACGCTAATCCTGGGTTAGCTTAATCGTGCTCTGAACAACCTGGCCCAGGGCTTTTATAAGTAGCCGGCAACCAGTTGTTATGGCCAGCAACTACATGTACAGTATAGATGACCAACTTTTTTTATGGCTGCGTACTTTCTTTGTGAGGCCAGCTTCTTCAAAGCTTCATGATGGCCCTGTACACAACCCTTAATTTTATTTATTTATTTATTTATTTATCCAGGGGCATCCAATTTAGCAGAGCTAGTTTAAATTCTCACTTGTGCAATGTTATTTGTTTCTATCATAGCTTCTTGGCGAGCTCTTACTCGATCGCCATAACTTCACGGTGATGACTCGGTACATTAGCAATCCCGAAAATCTGAAGCTTATGATGAACATGCTAAGAGACAAGAGCAGGAACATTCAGTTTGAAGCCTTTCATGTCTTCAAGGTCAGATGACTGTTTTCATACTTTTTACAGTTTGACCATAAGGGAAACCAAATCAAATGCTGTGGGTAGCAAAGAATAAAATTCAAGTCTTGTGGGGACACTTAGGCCCCGTCCACACTAATGCGTTTTCGTTTGAAAACGCATACTTTTTTATGCGTTTTTACCGATCGTCCACACTAAAACGATCAAAAACGGAGAATGAAATCGATGAAAACGGAGGTTTTCGAAAACGCTTTTCAAAGTGGAGACTTTTGAAAACGCAGGTCTATCGTTTTAGTGTGGACGGCAAAAACGGAGCTTTTCAAAAACGCTTACGTCACAACTAGTAACGCATAGTATTGCTGACGCTATTGGAGCATGCGTATTGAACAGAAAAACGTCCGAGCAGAGCCTGGTGATGAAAACGCATCTTTGAATCATCGTTTTTCAGCTCCTAGTGTGGACGCAAATCTTTTTATCCGTTTTCGGGGAACCAAAAAAACGCATTAGTGTGGACGGGGCCTTAGACCCTCGTTGAAATCCAAGCCCAAGTTTTACAATGCCCCAACTATCCAAGCTTGAAACACAGTCATCTGAAAACATCAGAGCTTGAGGCTATAAACTACTGCACTTAATTAAACATTGGTTAATACAGTAAAACCCGCATATAAGAACCTAGAATTTTCGAGATCAGGCTGAACAGGTTCTTATATTTCAGGGTACTTTTTGACAAATCAGGCTGATAAGGTTCTTAATAGGTTCTTATATTTTTCAGAGTTTGTCGTAGCATAATCATTCATAGAAATATTACACTACTAGTACATAATGGTTTAGAACTACAATCTTGGTCAGTCTTGGGACACTTCACATTTTCCCCCACAAATTGTCTTTGTCGTTACCTCCCCCTCCCCACCCCCAATACAATGTTGAGTTTTATGCATATAACCAAGCCACAATGTCTCAACTTTGTATTGGGGGGAAGAGGGGACCAGGAAATGGAACGATAGTTTCTCTCTACGAAAGAAATTGTCATCGTGTAGCATTTTCTTAAGTGTCCCAAGTTATTTCGTCCACGGTTGTAGTTTAAATAACAAACATATGCTTGCCTAGCTAAATAATAACAGTCAAGAATGCTTGCTGACTTTGTTAGAGGTTTCACACACAGTTAATATCCAGAATTTTGTAATCGAAATTGGAGTGATCTCTTGTATAAGAACCTCTTTTTCCTTGCCAGGCTGAAAAGGTTCTTATAAAATTAAGTATTAAAATGCCAAATTTCAGCCTGTAGGTTCTTAAATCTTTAGGTTCTTATATGCGGGTTTTTACTGTATACCATTTACATTTGCAATGTCTGGGTACGTTATTTTTTTTCACAAGCAACATAAACAAACCACTCATTGAATTGTAAGCTTCAGGCTTAACCTGGGCCTGATTTTCTATACACCAGTATCCAAGTTTTCAAAATTTGAGACCCTGAGTAGGCCCTCTGATGAGCTCAACGTCCTGAGAACGCTGATTCAGAAATAACGAAAGTTTGCTTACTTAACTTCCATATGATGTCACCAAATTCCACCAAATATACAACTAAATTGGATAAAAAGATTCTATAGAACAAAACGGAAGAAGCAGTTTGGAGAAGAAGTGCAGGATTACATGGATGGAAGTGGATCTCAGTTCGTCAATATTGATTTCGTGACAGGCGGTCAAGAAATCGAAGTTTCCATTGTTGTGGAATTTTCAGTTTTTTTAGTCATTATTTGTCTTTTTAGTTCATATTTTTTTGCATTCATCTCTTTTCGCGATTTTTTCTTCCATGTACATGTATTTTAACATAATAAACCAAGCTTCTGGCCATAATCATGAAAACACGATATTTCAGCCGGGACAGTGGCCCTTAAAGTGCTGAGATTTTAGATAGCATTATCCATACCCCTGATAATTATTCTTCAAGTTTTAGTTACTTACAGTGATATATTTTGTAGGTGTTTGTTGCAAACCCAAATAAAAGTCCACCAATACTGGAAATCTTGATGAAAAACAAAGACAAGCTTGTGGAGTTTTTGACAAGCTTCCACAATGACAGGACAGGTACTGGAAAAGCCACCAAACTGTGGAATGGAGCCAAAGTTACACCTCACTACCCCCCCACTTTCATTGATAAACACCATTAAATTCCTGAGAAATTGAGTTTTCGTTTGAAGCCCTGACACAGTTTAACAGACATGGAAGATTGTGTGATTATTGTTCAGATGGCATGGACTTGAACAAAAAAAGCGCCATACAAGGAATCATTGAAAAAGGATAAAACAATGTCACAGTCTTTTTGATAAGAGTTTTTTGTCTACTGTGCTTGCGCACATAGACAGTTCTCAAAAACCAAAAGCTGTAACAATGATGAAATCAAATTCGATAAAGTTCAATGACATGAGCCCTGAATCACGCAAAGACCTTTCCACACTTTCTACAGACTAACTTATGCAAAACCTCCGAACCTTTAACCCTTTCACTCCCAGAGTCAATTATGGAGACATGTCATGTAGTTCTAACTTTTGAGTCTGTGGATGAAATCCTATGGTGTGACCATTCAAATGAAACCTCTTTGGCAGTACTTTTGCATGGTACCATTTGTTTTTCAATATTTCACAAAAAGAAATTTGGGAATTTTCTTGTATTTTGATGTTTGGCACTCTTGGGAGTGAAAGTGTTAAATGTTTTTTTAAAAACTTGGCCGAAGAAAATCAAACAAAATGATAATAAAGGCCACGCATGACAGCAGCATGGGTTGAGAATATCGTTGCTTCCCACCAGTTGACCTAATAGAGTTTGCCTTTAAAGGGAACCTCCATTGTTATAACAAATTGACGTTAAATTTTTGGAAATAAAGTTTAAATTAAAAAGTTTGAAAAAGCAGGTGCAAATATAATTTTAGTGTACAAAAAATGGATATAAATATCGCCTATTTTCGCTTTTAAATTTCCCGCGCGCCACCATTTTGAATATTTATGACATGTTACGGTTGTCTAATTGTTGCATACAAAAGAACTTCGATTCTTATCAATAGCGGCAACCGTAACACGTCATAAATATTCAAAATGGCGGCGCGCGGGAAATTTAAAAGCGAAAATAGGCGATATTTATATCCATTTTATTTGTATACTGAAATTATATTTGCACCTGTTCTTTTAAAAATTTAAAATTTCGACTTTACTTCAAACAATTTAACGTCAATTTGTTCTGACAATGGAGGTTCCCTTTAACTAAGAAAACTATCAGGGGTAGACCCCAAAATTTCAAAAGAAGAAAGGTTGAATTAACTGTACATCCAAAAATTTAGTAGCGTACAGTAGACACATGCTCCCCAAAGGCAGCCTATTTTCTTTGATTGCTGGCGAAAATAGGGTGACATATGACAAAACGCGAAGTGCTTGTGTGTCATATTTCAGCACCATTCCTCAGGAATTTAATGGCATTTATCAACAAAAGTGGGTAGGCAGTGATGCACAGATTTGGCGTCATTTTAACAGTTTGATGGTTTTCGTAATAATAGTTATTAGGGAGTCAACTGTTTTATATTTGAATAGTTCACACCCTGTTTGGGGAGGTGCAGTGGTCAGTGGTTTTCATTTAAATTGTCACACTTTAGGATTTTATCCACAGATTCAAATGTTGGAACCATCATGTACAGCGTAATAAACAGCACCAGAGGAAAGTACGGCTCATTAGCTTTCATTTAAATAGTCGCACTTTGGGATTTCATCCACAGATTCAAATGTTAGAACAACCTTGTACAGCGTTATAAACAGCACCACAGGAATGTAATGCTCAGTAGCTTTCATTTGAATGGTCACACTTTGGGGTAACAAAGTAAAAGTAAAAGTTAACTAACTAAGAATGTTTGTGTTACTAATGAGATATTCATTTTTATGGCTTTTCAGAGGATGAGCAATTCAACGATGAGAAGACTTATCTAATCAAACAAATAAAGGAACTAAAATAAGCAAATGAATGTAGATTTTATTTTGTATTCATAATCAGCTAAATTTTTAAACTCCGTTTTTTGTTTCTACTTTGCCTCTAGTTAAGTGTGTGTATCTCTTATCATTGAGAGTGTTTGTACGAAGCACATTTATTTTGATTGTAATCATATGTTGTGTTCACACTAGGACGAAACATGTTTACTCTAGTCATGGATAAAACATGGTTCACTATAAAAAGTTTTAACATCAGGCAGTGCAGTATGAGAATCATGATGGAAACTTGTTAATTATGACCATGATTGAAACTACCTCGTGTTCGATCTAAGTTATAATTAGACAAAACACGTCAGCGCAAATGTTGTCTGCTTGTTAAACACTGCAGTGAATGCTTGAAAAGTGAGAATAACCACAAAATCATGCAAGAACAAGTTCGAACTCTGTTTGTCTTCGTTTCATGTGTAATTGTAAAGATTTTATGCGAGCTTCTGTCTGTTTTGCAAAACAGCATTAATGAAAGCACCAGGCGTGAAACGTGTTTTGAAATTACAACTCATGTGAACAATGAAATTGTAAACATGTCTACGGGAAACGTGTTTTGTTGAAACAAGTTTATTTTAAACATGTTTCGGTACTGATGTGAACACAGCAATAGTATAATCACTTTGAACAGCAGCAAATATTGGTGTGCATTGAAATATTATTGAAGTTGTCATGGAAACTGATACTCTTGCAGTGCAATGGAGAGTTGTTTTGGTGCAGTTTGTAGTCGTTTCCAATCATTCAGTTAGTTTGGAATGGAGACAAGATGATACACATAGAAAAGTATTGTGATCATTAACAGAAAGTTAATCCTCACCTTTATTGCAGCAATTTTTCCTTCGCACAACTTGGCTATTTAGTTTCCTATTTATATATCCTATAAGGTCAAATGTGGGCCAGTGTGCAATTCAGAGTTTTCCAGTCCCTTATGGAATTTTAGAAAAGAGTAGTAAGGGGTTGTAGTATACGATGAAACCAATCGGAGAGCCGGATTTAGTACACGTGACCAAAATGGACCAATCAGTGCTCTGATTTGTTATGTCCTATACTGCAATCCCTTACTACTGAGAAGCCAATTTAATATTGACAACTGGCACATCGTGTTATTATTATCTAAGATATATTATTGCTGATTAACTGTATTGATAAATAACTTCTGGCTCGAGAAACAACAACCTGTCTTTGTTGTCCAGAATTCTGATCCTGTTTTTCGTGTAAAATAACTATAACTTTGTGTGAAATAAGAGTATGACCTTAAAGTTTAACACTATTAATGGTTCTTTGTAAACTTAAATCTTTCTTATCCAATGTACAAATTAATTTAGAAATGTCTGTAAGAAATCAAGGCAAGCATTTAGCAATGTAACATCTGTTAGCCTTGTTATTGATGTTTGTACATTTTACGCTGGTGATGAAAATTATAACGTAAGTACTCACTGTTGGAGGTGATATTAATGATAATGGGTTTGTAAGGTCAGTTAATGTTGTTATGTCATAGTTTAGATTGTCATGCATGGTTGATAGAAATAGTCATTGCGGTTTTGAAAACGTTTTTGGTTTTGTTACATTCCATGACGTTTCTGTACGTCATAATGAAAAATATAACTAACCACGACGTGACGGAAAGGGAAACTTCACTTCAAAATGCGATTTCGCGTTTTTTTTTAAACTGCTTCGCAATTTTTCCAACTCATTCAATTGATCTGATGTGACCGAATTGTACTTTCTAAACTCGTTAAAGGCCCACTTTCACCCAAAAGACGTTGCGGTCGTTTGTTTTTGTTTTGAAATGCTCCATTGTTCAAACGCGTGATCTGATTGGTTGCACGCATTCAAGCGTGAATTTCGTGTTACACGAAATTCAGCACAGAAAGAGATCACGGCGCGCACAGCATTTTGTGTGAAGGTGGCCTTTAATAATTCATCAAGTGTGAACAAAGAAAATGATATGACCGTGGTTTGAAAACCCGATCTTAATTAACAGAGATTTAGGCGATTTCGTCCCTTCGTCTTCTATATATTTAATGATCAGATTTAGAAGCTATGTCAAACACTCGGAAAAAAAGTTTCGTGAGATATCCAAACACCTCGAAGTCGTTTAGAAAAACGCTGCTGTGCCTCGTTTATTCAACCCACTTCAACGTGTTTGGAAATCCTTATGAAACACGCTTTTGCGTTTTTGATATATTAGTTCTCAAACTCATTAATAATTCATGACGAGAACACAAAGGAAATCACTACCGTGAAGGAGGTTTGGATATCCTGTCTTAATTTGTATAGATTCTGGCGATTTTATTCGTTCGTTTTCTCCGCGTGTAATGATCAGTTTGAGAAGCTATATCAAACACTCGAAATAGCGTTTAATCAGGTCTCCAAACACCTTGAAGTGGGTTAAAAAAAAACTCGGCCAGGCCTCGTTTTTCAACCCACTTAGCGGTGTTTGGATATCTGATGAAACGCCGTTCCTCGTATTTGATATATCACTTCTCATGTTTTGTGACGTTCGCGTTGCTATCTCCGTCGTGGTCAAGGCCCCTGATTGTATCAATATAAAACTTCGATCAATTTGTTTTTTAACAATCCGACTTCTATTCTAATTCAGCAGCATCGAATCGGAAAATGATCGATTTTCTAAATAATTATAGTCGACTTATCTTGTGTGGAGAGTGGTTTGTATTTGTGAGGTAAGTCCAGGGTTTCCAAGAAAGAAATGAAAGCATCCAAAAAAAATCCAGATGCTGCCATTTTCCCGCAATATTTCACGTAGTGTTGTTTGTTTACCCGTGAGTCCCATGCCTAACTAGAGAGAGGGAACAGGGACTGAAATATCCCCATGTCTTCCTTCTTCTGCCATTTTACCTCAAGATTTAGTGTTGTGTTGTATGTTTATCGGTGAGTTCCATGCCTAGCCAGAGACAGGGACTGGAATATCCCCCAGGTCCTCCCCCGAGCTGCCTTTCGTCACTAGTTTACCCTAGCCTTCAGAGCAGGCATATTTGGGGGGCTAACGAGCGCCAAGTTAAACGTGAATTGGGACTCCTCCTAGCCCCCGACGTTTTGCGAAAGCAAAATGGTGGCGAAACACTAGCTGAACAAATTGTAAGATAGTTATTTTTACGGCTCTAAGAGCACTAGTAGAATAATTTTAAACTAAAGCGGACTATTAAGTTTGGGTTTCCACTGATATATGTCTTGGTTTTTTAAGTAACACTAAGCATGGTGACACAGCCCCTTTAAGTATAGTTACAGCCTTGTTCCATAGAGTTCCATTCGTAAGGCTATACACTGATGCCATGCACTGGGGTACAACCTGACCACTTGCACTCCAAACGGCTGCAACTTATGTCGAACAACAGAACTGTGGTCTTTGTTTCCCTCGAAGTACTGCAAGTAACAACAACGACGAAATAGCTATTTTCTTCAGCAAAAACACATTTTTTTACACCTTAAAATAAAGAATAGCAGCAGTAATAGCAGCAGCAGTAGTAGCAGTAGCAGTACTAGTACCAGTACCACCAGCAGCAGAAGCAGTAGCAGTAGCAGCAGTAGTTGCATCAGTAGCAGTAACAACAGTGCGATAGCAGCAACAGCAGCAGTAGCAGTAACAGGATCAGCAACAGTAGCAGCAGCAGTAGCAGTAGCGGTAGCAGCAGTAGCAGTAGCAGCAGTAGTAGCAGGATCAGCAGCAGCAGTAGTAGCATCAGTAGCAGCAGCAACAGTAGCGGTAGCAGCAACAGTAGCATCAGCAGTAGCAGTAGCAGCAGCAGTAGCAGCAGCGGTAGCAGCAGTAGTAGCAGGATCAGCAGCAGTAGCAGCAGTAGTAGCAGGATCAGCAGCAGTAGTAGCAGGATCAGCAGCAGAAGCAGTAGCAGCAGTAGTAGCAAGATCAGCAGCAGTAGCAGCAGCGGTAGCAGCAGCAGTAGCAGCAGTAGTAGCAGGATCAGCAGCAGTAGCAGTAGCAGCAGTAGCAGTAGCGGTATCAGCAGTAGTACTAGCAGGATCAGTAGCCGTAGCAGCAGCAACAGTAGCAGCAGCAACAGCAGGTAGCAGCGGCAGTAGCATCAGCAGCAGTAGCAGCAGTAGTAGTAGCAGAAGCAGCAACAGCAGTAGTATGTTCTAGACTCAAAAGCAGCTATTATTTGGGTCGTCACCCAACGCCTTACTCCACGAAGTGTTGCGTGAAGACTACAACATATTGTCACGCATGCCCCATATTTCCCTTCCGACTTACTATTACAATGTCATCCTCTTTGTATTGAGTCCATGAGTGTCCATCATAGGTATCCAAATAATATTGTGTCACCCAGCATGCGCCATAACTCGATCCTTGAGTGGCCATTGCAGTCAAATTTACCATGTTGCGTAAAAAAACTGTCAAAAAATGTCGTGTGTTTATGTCATCAGACATCGGCCTCCAGTACGAGTCCACATGGAGTCGTGCCTTCGATGCCTCTTTCCCAGGCCTAAAAGAAGATGCTGTGATATCTTTGTCCTGGATGGCACCGCTCTCTAATCCGAGGGGGACTGGTACTGACACTGAAAATCAGCAGTTATCAAAGGGTTTATATCATGATGAATGTTACGTTTTAGGGGTCAAAACTATTTAAATTTAAAAAGTACCTTTTTATACACGAAATGTATAAAAGGAAGATATCCAGGGAATTTTTAAGGGAGAGCAAAACCAAAAACCAGCTTTAATCTTGGTATGGTTAGTTCTCCCTTCGAGGAATCAGTTGTTATATCTCTATTGTTGCTCTAACAGTCTAAGAGCATTCTGGATAAAAGCAAAGCTACTTAGTAAATATTTAGCACAGTTTTAGCAAGTTTTGACCAAAAAGAGCAACCCCCCCCCCCCCCCCCCCCCCCCCCCAGTGACATTGTCCTTTTAAATTGGCTCGTGTATAACATCTTTGACTTGGTATGTGACTTGAATTTTAAATATTGGTTTATATTAATAGACCAATATCACGCTAGCATGGCACAAAAATATTTTTAGTTTATTGGGGAAATGAGTCCAGAATCAAATTCAGCATATCGATATTAGTAAAGCCTACAAAGTTTTGTAAAGATTGCTAGAAAAGTGACGAAGATATGAAATTTTGAAACTGAGCATTTTTACAAAGAAATGTATGGTGGACGGGCATAAATTGCCCGTCCAGCCTCGTTTTCGTGTTTTTCCCATGCATTTCTTTGTAAAAATTAGGCCAGAGTACTAAGTTTCAAAAGTTCATATCTCCGTCAGTGTACGAGCAATCTTTACAAAACTTTACAGTTTTACTAATATTGATGTGCTGAATTTGATACTGGACTCTTTTTGCCATTAAATTAAATATATTTTCATGCCATGCTAGCGTGATATTGGTGTATACCACCAGAAACATGAAATCAAGAAATTTTGCCACAAACCTTCGCATAAGTAACCAGAGAATCCCTCGGGACAAATGCAACGTGTTACGGGATAGGGCTCGCAGCGGCCTCCATTGCTACACGGCGTAGCAATTATGCAAGGATTAAATCGACGAACGACCATACTGACGTATACTGATCCTATTCTCGGCATGAAATCTGCTTCGTATGCTTCCCATGTACTAAGGTTGAGCTCACACAAATTCCTTGCTGCCTGAAAATTGACACTGAA
The DNA here is from genome assembly GCA_024195265.1 of Dendrophyllia cribrosa. NCBI lineage: Eukaryota > Metazoa > Cnidaria > Anthozoa > Scleractinia > Dendrophylliidae > Dendrophyllia > Dendrophyllia cribrosa. The sequence goes on from JAJLRJ010000010.1 coordinate 34,575,313, forward strand.
ACATTTTGGATCCATCTCGCAGGAAAACACGCATCGCTCAAAAGTCTGTTTGTTTATTGTTTTCAGCACGTGACCCGATAGGGCGTGGTCGGGATCGGAAAGCTGTTGATGCAAACATTGCCGTCAGCGGATAGCTGTCTCAGCAGAAAGATGAGCAGAGGGAAATAAAGACAGGCGCCAGTTGATATGTCCATGAATCAAAGTATCTGAAACGTTTGTGAAAATAAACTGAAAATATGAACTTTTTACTCGTTAAGTAATAAGGCCACCTTTGGGAATAAACGGCACGCACTGCGAGCGGAAGCGGTGAAATTTCCCAATTTCGGTCTGAGGTTCTAATTTCCAGAGAAAGCTGTGTATGCTATGCACTTTCAATATTCGAAGTTGATTTTTTTGCAGCTCGATGAGAGAATGAAGCGTATGTGCTAATCTCAATAATTGTAAACAAATACTCGCCTTTATTTAGAAATGTAAAATACGATCGGAACTTAATTTTATTACTTGTCTGATAACCTTTGTCTAAATACGGTTGATGTGTTGGAGAAAATTGCGTATGCCAGTTAATTAGGAGTTTATATGGAATAAGAACAATAGCAATTTGTAAAGACGTGAGTTTTGAAAGTTATGAAACAAATAACCCAACTTTCTTATTAAGATATATTTGTTTCTTAAACTGAAAGGAAAGATTAAGTGAATTACACTCACAATTTTTGGTGAAGCTACAAAAGTGAAATCGCCTTATTTTTTTATCATTTGATCGCTAATAGAACCTTTTCTTTATAGTTTCAAAGGCAAAAGTAGTAAAATACAAACTAATCTGTGTTTGTAGAGCGGTGAAGTGCTTGAATTGTGCAAAATTTCGTGGAAATTTTTTTTCAATTTTGGCATTTTGGAAAATATTCCCTCTTATTCTAAACTGATTGATTTCTTTCTTACATGTTTTTAATAAATGGGAAAATATCTTGTGGCAATGTGCTACAGTTATTTTGAAACCAGAACGATTCGATACTGTATAGTAAAAAAGCCATTTTTTTATTGATAACAATTGACCGCCAAAAAAAAGCAGTTGTTCTCTGACGGAGTTTTAACGACTTCACAAATCGGGATATGAACTTCAGTCTGTGATATTTAATTTGAAGTGAGAATTTTCCACCCAATTGTGAATTTTTCAGGGGTACCCAACGAGGATTGTTTGGGAAAATACTTGGAATGGCGTTGTATTGTTTTTCTATATCATGTTAGTATAAATCTACTAGCTGAGCGTTATATCACGAATGCCTTTCTCTTATTGGCTACGCTACTCACTATCTATTCTGTTGTAGAAAGTGAGTCGAGAGTGAGTAGCCTAATGGCGGCCGCTTCTTCACGTTTTGGAAGTGTCTGTGAAGAGTATTTGTTGTTAAGTTTTGAACATCTAGTAGATTTATACTAAAACAACATTATTCGCTTTGATTTCAATCGTGTGGTAGTTGATTCGGGCTTCGCTCTCATCAACTATCGCGCGATAGAAATCTCGAGCTCATAAATTTAATTGTTAATTAGTGGAAACTATGTGAAAACTAATGCAACTTGAACTTTTCTGTTCTCGAAGTTTAGCCGAACATCAGATTTCAGCGGCAAGCAATTTTAGGGGAAGGAATCACATCCCCTGAATTTACTAGCTGCTTCAATCTGTCTTTATTTCTCCGAATACAAAAGACGTTAAATTTTCCGATGTCAAATAGATTGATCATTTTACTTTTAAAAAAAATCTAGATCTTTGATCTAATTTATAACGAATTTTTAAGATGAGTTAGGCCTTCCGAACGGCTTT
>JAJLRJ010000010.1:34577625-34582625 GCA_024195265.1 Dendrophyllia cribrosa
GACCTTGATGGTACACAAGTTCAGATGCTATGAGCAAAATGAACGTATAGAAGTCGGTGAGCAATTTTTCGATTGGCAATCAAATACTTCAGTTTTTTCCGCTTGTAAACAAGTACAATTAAATGAAAACAATGTATCAAAAGCACCATTTTAAAGCCTTCAACCAGTTTAATCTCTGTAAATTGGTTCCACATAAATCAAACCTACAACCCTGGCCAATACTCTTGGGACACTTCCGACATAACTCTGCAATTTAAAGCATTCCCCGTTCCCCCTCCCCCCTCCCCAGTGCAATGTTGACCTCACAGGTAACAAATTGTTTTCACGGCAATCAACATTGCTGTGGGGAGAGGGGAGGACTGAAATGGCATGTGTTAACGACATTCAGAAGCATACTGAATAGTAGGATAAAAATATATTAGGGAAGCGTATTTTTGCGTGTAATTTCAGTGAGTGTCCCAAGAAGTATTGGCCAGGGTTGTCTGAAATGGGCTTTGTAATAGAAATAGTTTTTCTGTTCTTCTATGGTGTTATTTTCGTTGGTATAACTGTCGAGGTAGCCATGTTTGTAATCGTGATCGCAAAGAATTGACATTTATCTCCACTGGTGAACATTGCAATATATGCACTGAGCTATGTGACTCAGTTTCAAGGGCTTGTTAGCGAGAAGATAGCTCATATTTGGATTGTCGTGTTCTTTACGTAGTCCGTTATTGTAACTAAGCTTTCATTTGTAACAGTGGTGTTACAAGTTTGGCGGACAAGCTATTATGTGCTTTCATTGATCGTGTGTCGCCTGTTTTTGTACCTACTTTACGAGATTTTAGAATTCTGTATCACGAAAATGAGGTCCAATTTATGCGCGATTCGCGCGCTGTGGCGTCCGTTCTTTATGCGTAAGCGTTGCCACTTAGGCGATTCTGGAGACAAATACCACAGGAGAAACAGCAAGACTTAATTCCATGTGGTCGCTGCTTCGCTAAGTTTATTTTCAGTTGGATAACGCAGCTCAGATAGCGCGTGACATGTTGTGTCTATCATGTCGACTTACTTTATTTGTGACATTTCTCGGCAACATTTCTCGGCAACATTTCTCACCAAAGAAAAGTAATTTTTGAAATGCTTTTAATCAACTTCTGATCTGTCGAAGAGCGTCAATAGTGTCGCTATCATCTGATCTTGTTCATAAGATGGATTTGTCTACACATTAGGGCCGATATGTATGATTTTCAACATTTCTCACTTCAATAACATAACAAAAAATGAAATTTAATTAAATCATTTTACTGCCATTTTGGTGAGAAATGTTCATAAATAGCCACACGGTTCCTGTGCTATATGAAAATGAGTACAAAACAAAGATAACACACAAGCGATAGAATTCCATGCCAGTTTATTTTTGAAAAAGCTATTGGCTGTCCGGCAGGTCTCTTCGAAATAGTGAGAAATGACTAGAATTAATAGTGAGAACTGTTACAACTTGTTGCTGTCACGCAATGCTTTCAAAGTAAATATATAATGTGGACGCTAGGCATTCCACTCCATTATTTTTTGCCGTCCCAAGGCATCACTCCTACCATATAATTCGCAATAGCGATTTAACATCGGGACTTTCTATTTAAAACGGCGTAAAACAGTCTTGAAATCAGCCGCAAGTGAAATCAGTAAACTTTCGTCAAAATTCTAAAACGAATGATCGAACGTTAACCCGGCGACCCGCCTAGGCACGCACAGTACTGCAATACACACAAAGAGAACACTTAACTACTTAATGTGCACTTCCATACCTACAATTTACCCACCTTTCTTTGTGCTTTTTTCACGATTAAAACCTTTTCCTTACAAAGAGGTTTTCGGACAACACTGGCCAATACTCTTGGGACACTTCCGACATAACTCTGCAATTTAAAGCATTCCCTGTTCCCCCTCCCCCCTCCCCAGTGCAATGTTGACCTCACAGGTAACAAATTGTTTTCACGGCAATCAACATTGCTGTGGGGAGAGGGGAGGACTGAAATGGCATGTGTTAACGACATTCAGAAGCATACTGAATAGTAGGATAAAAATATATTAGGGAAGCGTATTTTGCGTGTAATTTCAGTGAGTGTCCCAAGAAGTATTGGCCAGGGTTGTAGCTCCTTCAGTACGATTTTGGCCGCCATCTTGAATTATACAACTGACCATGTGGATTGTGGGCTCATGTTATTCGTTCCTCCTGGTGTTTGCTTCGTTTTCGAAAACAACATGGCATACCACAATTAACTTTGAGATCCCTTAAATTTCTGCAGGGTCCCTATTTATAAGGCAGGAGGGCCGTAAGACCCCCCACGGCAAAATTCTGGTAACAACACTGACATCACTGAGCAGCTGATGTTTTTTTTTTCATATCAGATCTGTAGCAGGGTTGAGGAGTCTTTTCTCATTTTGGCACCATGCCTCTGTTTGGCTCCTCCAAAAAGAGCCCTGCTGAAATGGTCAAGATTGTAATGGACGCACATAATGTCTTACAAAACGAATCTTCAGGGAGGAAGGCAGAGAAGGTAAAGTAATGAACAATAAGTGAAGGGTGCAAAGAGAAATTCAGTTTGATATTTAAAGTAATGATTTGACTTTGAAATCCAGATTGCTCCAAACTAGCTAAAAAAACACTGTGCCTAAAAGTGGGGTGGGGATGCGGGGGCACAAGATCGGGAAGTGGAGATGTGAGATCGGGAAAGCTGGAACACGGGATCAGGCACGCGAGATTGGGGACATCAACAAAACATCCTGGTGTAGTCAAAATCATAATAATGTGATAGGTCTGCACCGACTCTACTGCGGTTTTGTGTTTGCAACGCATTGCCTGCAATGTAGTTTTCCTTCAAAATTTCGCTCTTATGGGCATGCCTTTTATTTATATTCTCTTTTACATGTATATGCTATAATAGGAGGCGTTTTGAAAATTGTTTTCAGCAATGGCTGATTTTGAATAAAAACTCCATTTTTGTATCACTATTTCTTTGAGACTGTTAACTCCAGTTGATATGTTGTGGCGAATGTTAATATTTCTTGCAAGTCTTTTTCTTTTGTTGAAAAGGCTTACATTATCATGTCATGTAAATCTAAGCATTTCAGGAAGTATTCATCAGGGTAGCAAACATTTTAGTGAGGAATCGAGAGGAAGACAATGTACCTTCATTTAAGTCTCACAGTGCTCTTGTTCCACCAAATTAATTTGTCTGTATGCATGTAAATATTGCATGACAGTGGAAATCCACCTTGTATGTGGGTCTTGTATATATGAAACAAATAACAATTATGTCTAAAAAAAAAGACTTTTTTTAAATCCCGACACTGAAAGGCAGGGTTTTCATTAAGAATTGTAGTAGCAGGAGAATAGCGTAAAGTAACAGGAGAATATTATGAAAGAGAGAAGATAGCTACATATTGCCATCGAATTTAGCCGGAGAATTCTGCGTAGTAGACGGAGAATTCTCCAAACTCCGATGCCTAATGAACACCCTGCTGACCATTATACAGTATATGCCAGTACACTAACTGTACTAGTGCATCAAAATTAATGAGTTTATCATCGTCTGTTCTATTTTTCAATTATTTTTAGGCCTTAGAGGACATTTCAAAACAGCTAAGTGGTATGAAAACAATTCTGTACGGATCTGGAGGTATGGTATATAACAAGTTTGATATTTAACCCTCGAAGCCCCAATAGTAATCACTATCAAATTTTCCCTTGTAGTATCAAAATGATGGATTAACCCATTCACTCCAGAGAATTTTTACGTTTTTGAGCGATTTTCTGCATTCACACGCCCCATAGGATTTCGTGACTCCATATTTAAAGTTACCATTGAAAGTGCTGCTGTTCTAAAACACTGAAGGCTCGAGTTTACTGGAAACGTCATTGTGACGATCTCATTTTGCTTGGTTGATTTGCAATAAAGGGTCCAATATGAATTATCTACGATTTTTGGTAAGTTCACAGCCATTTTTCATCTTTAGTAGCTGCCTGGTGAGCATCATTAAGCTTGGAGGTAGTTCAGAGTCCACTTCTCAATGAAGCGAGTTAGGTGTTGTACTTCGTTTACGAATTTGGCTCGTTGCTCGTTGAACTGGAAAAATGGCCCCCTGGAAACGAAGTGGCTTTGGGACTCGACTCTGGATGAATTTCTCGACCTACCGTGGCATATTTTGGAAGTTGCGACCACAGGAGAATACAACAAGCGCGAAATTTCGGCGGTGGGTCGGAGTGGCTGTGGACTTAGTATAAATATGAAATGTGTGCGGAAAGAATCGAGCGCTGTCAAAATTTTTGGCTTTTTCCCAGCATGCAGTGCGGTGGTGATATTGAAAATCGAGGCAAGGTCAGTATGCATTAGAACGAGAGTCTAGAGCTCGGCCCGAGCAACGAATAAGAGCAAAAAAATTCACTGCTAAGCTAGGACTAGGACTGAATTTTGCTGTGAATGTTGACTTTTGGGTTTGCCATGATGATTTGAATAAAAAAAACTAAAGGCAAAAACGTGATTTTTGTTGTTTTTCTATGACGTTAAAAACGGTCATTTTTGTTATTGTCCAAATTCAAACGCTGATATTCTGCAAAAATCGCTGACTTTTTTGTGTTTATTGGGTATCTCAATTTGAGGGACTTTCTAGTCAATGCTCAGAACTGCTAGTTAGGGCAATGTTCGCGCGATTGAGAAAGTTGCAATTTTTTAAAGCAGTGGAGTATTGTACGGCCGGTTTTGGCCGGTGTAGGAGCGAATGGGTTAAAGAGAGATCATAAAAATTAAGATCATGATCGTCTGAGATGAATTCTCTTGATCGGTAAACAATTTCTTCCTAGTTGTGTTATAAGAAATTTGTGCAGATCACTAAGGAGAATTTGTGTTTTTGAATTGTTCAATGCTCAGTTGAGTGTGGTGGGATGTCAACGGTGTATTCTCCTGGCTATATCCATTGTTGCATACCAACTATTTTTCTCCATATTCACTCCACTTTCG
>JAJLRJ010000010.1:34587625-34697625 GCA_024195265.1 Dendrophyllia cribrosa
GATCGCGAAAGTGTTGTTTTTCGTCTTAAAATCAAACAATTTTTGTTCGTAAAAATGTTAGTTGAATCAATAGATAATATATAGAACCATTGAAGAAATACACTGCCTTTTTGGTCGTTTTTGTCTTTGGATCAAGAACCCAGTCAAATGCAACGCATGCGCAGTTGACCAAAAAATTGTGACTGGATGTTTTAGCGACTTTCCTCGGAAACGTGCTGATTTCTACGAAACTACTCATTAGAATTTCACGAAATATGGCACAATAATAGTTCTGAATATGCCGAACTCACCTTCCATCAAAACTTTGAAATCTAACAGAGGAGATTTTTACAAAACGCAAACATATTAAACCACAATTTACGGAAGATCCCTCTGTCAAAATTACATGAGACCAGTGTTAACATGCGAATATTTTTACGAGTTTACTGGAAACAAATGATGGACAAAATCTAATGACTAGATTTTCTGAAAATAAAAGAAACCAAATATTGCAGGCTGATTTTCAATCCACCTTGTTGCCATGGCAACACCCTAAAAGCTCAACAAAAATATCAAAATATATAGCTTGTTGCTTAATCGTATGCCTCGCCAATTTTCAGCGCCCAGACGTTAGTAGTTTTAAAATGACAATGAATGACGCATAGGTACAGTGAAACTGTGTTCAGCCACCTTAACTTATAAATTAAATTCATTAATAGTTCATAAGGAAAATGCAAAAGAAATTCAATGAAGATTAAATCCTGATACAGAACAATTATTATAATACTGTATGAATACAGTACAGCCTGTATCAAGACTGTATGTAATGTTGACCACATGAGCAGGAGTGTTGTATTGGCCTATACAATCACGAGGCACAGCCGAGTGAATGTATAGTGCCGATACAACACGGACGCGAATGTAGTAAACAACTTGTGAAATTCACATTCACATGTAAATAAATATTAGATACAACCACTAGTGAGTTGTATCTGGAATGTAAATTAAATAGAACCACTAGTGAGTTGTATCAAGATTGTATCTGGTATACAGGGTTATTCATGTGATTGGAATGGCTCATTTCTATTTGTTAGTACCCTTATGAATTATTAATGAATTTTACAAGAATATTTACAATGGCTTGCTGTGGCTCATCTTTGTAAATGTCCATACTGTTCTGCCCCTCATATTTTATCTATTACTTGTAAAATCATAATTATTTGCCCCTGCCTCAAATAACTTGCTTGCTAGTTTACAGATGGCAAAGCTGTAGCTTTGACACTACACGTATCCTCTAGTATGATATTATGTTGCTCGTCTCTAATAGGACCAATGCTGTTCTGTTAACCATCCTGTCTTTTAGCCTTTTTGACAATTTTCCAAAAGTCTCTACTGTTTTTGGTTTTGTTAAATTCATTTTATCTTGCTCATCTCTAATTAGTAATACAACCAATGTTGTTCTGTTAACCATCCTGTCTTTTAGTCTTTTTGACAATTTTCCAAAAGTCTCTACTGTTTTTGGTTTTGTTAAATTCATTTTTCCAGTATAGAGGCTCTGCTATTCTTAACTGATGGGTTATCTCATTTCTTACTTTCCTATACTCTCTCCACAGTTCCTCACTTTGTGTTTCTTTAGCTTGTTGTAGTAATTTATTTTCTTGGTATATTTATGTTTATAAGCTTAAATTTTTTAATTTTATTATTTTAATGTATTTTAGTTTTATTAGATTGTAATGTATTTATCTAGGCAGGTCCACATCAGCCTTTGGCTGCCTTCTCTTAACCTGCATGACCAAATAAAGTTGTTGTTGTTGTTGTTGTTGTTGTTGCTCAAAACCTTCTTCCTTTGTTAAATAAGGTTGTTATTGTTGTTAATTTTTTCTCATCGTTTTTTCTCTAGTTTTTTCTTAAGTATGGCAAGTTACTGGAATCGGAAAATTATGTTACTAAAAGACAGTCGTTAAAGGTAAATACTTAGTCTGTTATTTTAACGATTTGCTATTCCATTGTTTGAGGTATTATCTGGTGAATAATCTTGCAGATCTTACATGTAACGAATCTGTCGTCTAGATCTTCAAACACCTGTCAGAGATCCTTAAAGATCAGGATCTTTTATCCTTTCAAAGTGCCTATACATATTTTTAGAATCAACTCTACATACATTGAACAGTTGAATTGTGCAATATTTCTTCTTTTGAATGTCGCGTTTGTGAGTTATAGAGATTTGAATTTGCAAAATGCCAATTTGATGATGCCGACCCAAACCTTTGCCATTATTTCTATGTCAATTTTTATTTACAATGCACAGTTTACACTTAAGGATAATCAATTTGAGAAATTTATACTTAATATAAACTGTGGATAGTACATTGATTTGTAAAAAAATACATATTACTTGCAGGTAAAAAAAGAGGTAGTTGTATAGTAAATGAATATACACCAGGGCCCGGTTGTTTGAAAGCTGATTAACATTAATCCCGAATTACATGTAAAAGTTAGCGACGATTTCATTTCTAAACTGGTTCAAAAGGTCATTTGTAGCTAGTAGTGAAGACAAGGTAAAGTCGAAACTGAAAAGCAAAAAACTTTGGAAAATTTTCAATTGTTGAGTTATTTAACTGGATTCAAAATTGACGCTAATCCTGGGTTAGCTTAATCGTGCTCTGAACAACCTGGCCCAGGGCTTTTATAAGTAGCCGGCAACCAGTTGTTATGGCCAGCAACTACATGTACAGTATAGATGACCAACTTTTTTTATGGCTGCGTACTTTCTTTGTGAGGCCAGCTTCTTCAAAGCTTCATGATGGCCCTGTACACAACCCTTAATTTTATTTATTTATTTATTTATTTATCCAGGGGCATCCAATTTAGCAGAGCTAGTTTAAATTCTCACTTGTGCAATGTTATTTGTTTCTATCATAGCTTCTTGGCGAGCTCTTACTCGATCGCCATAACTTCACGGTGATGACTCGGTACATTAGCAATCCCGAAAATCTGAAGCTTATGATGAACATGCTAAGAGACAAGAGCAGGAACATTCAGTTTGAAGCCTTTCATGTCTTCAAGGTCAGATGACTGTTTTCATACTTTTTACAGTTTGACCATAAGGGAAACCAAATCAAATGCTGTGGGTAGCAAAGAATAAAATTCAAGTCTTGTGGGGACACTTAGGCCCCGTCCACACTAATGCGTTTTCGTTTGAAAACGCATACTTTTTTATGCGTTTTTACCGATCGTCCACACTAAAACGATCAAAAACGGAGAATGAAATCGATGAAAACGGAGGTTTTCGAAAACGCTTTTCAAAGTGGAGACTTTTGAAAACGCAGGTCTATCGTTTTAGTGTGGACGGCAAAAACGGAGCTTTTCAAAAACGCTTACGTCACAACTAGTAACGCATAGTATTGCTGACGCTATTGGAGCATGCGTATTGAACAGAAAAACGTCCGAGCAGAGCCTGGTGATGAAAACGCATCTTTGAATCATCGTTTTTCAGCTCCTAGTGTGGACGCAAATCTTTTTATCCGTTTTCGGGGAACCAAAAAAACGCATTAGTGTGGACGGGGCCTTAGACCCTCGTTGAAATCCAAGCCCAAGTTTTACAATGCCCCAACTATCCAAGCTTGAAACACAGTCATCTGAAAACATCAGAGCTTGAGGCTATAAACTACTGCACTTAATTAAACATTGGTTAATACAGTAAAACCCGCATATAAGAACCTAGAATTTTCGAGATCAGGCTGAACAGGTTCTTATATTTCAGGGTACTTTTTGACAAATCAGGCTGATAAGGTTCTTAATAGGTTCTTATATTTTTCAGAGTTTGTCGTAGCATAATCATTCATAGAAATATTACACTACTAGTACATAATGGTTTAGAACTACAATCTTGGTCAGTCTTGGGACACTTCACATTTTCCCCCACAAATTGTCTTTGTCGTTACCTCCCCCTCCCCACCCCCAATACAATGTTGAGTTTTATGCATATAACCAAGCCACAATGTCTCAACTTTGTATTGGGGGGAAGAGGGGACCAGGAAATGGAACGATAGTTTCTCTCTACGAAAGAAATTGTCATCGTGTAGCATTTTCTTAAGTGTCCCAAGTTATTTCGTCCACGGTTGTAGTTTAAATAACAAACATATGCTTGCCTAGCTAAATAATAACAGTCAAGAATGCTTGCTGACTTTGTTAGAGGTTTCACACACAGTTAATATCCAGAATTTTGTAATCGAAATTGGAGTGATCTCTTGTATAAGAACCTCTTTTTCCTTGCCAGGCTGAAAAGGTTCTTATAAAATTAAGTATTAAAATGCCAAATTTCAGCCTGTAGGTTCTTAAATCTTTAGGTTCTTATATGCGGGTTTTTACTGTATACCATTTACATTTGCAATGTCTGGGTACGTTATTTTTTTTCACAAGCAACATAAACAAACCACTCATTGAATTGTAAGCTTCAGGCTTAACCTGGGCCTGATTTTCTATACACCAGTATCCAAGTTTTCAAAATTTGAGACCCTGAGTAGGCCCTCTGATGAGCTCAACGTCCTGAGAACGCTGATTCAGAAATAACGAAAGTTTGCTTACTTAACTTCCATATGATGTCACCAAATTCCACCAAATATACAACTAAATTGGATAAAAAGATTCTATAGAACAAAACGGAAGAAGCAGTTTGGAGAAGAAGTGCAGGATTACATGGATGGAAGTGGATCTCAGTTCGTCAATATTGATTTCGTGACAGGCGGTCAAGAAATCGAAGTTTCCATTGTTGTGGAATTTTCAGTTTTTTTAGTCATTATTTGTCTTTTTAGTTCATATTTTTTTGCATTCATCTCTTTTCGCGATTTTTTCTTCCATGTACATGTATTTTAACATAATAAACCAAGCTTCTGGCCATAATCATGAAAACACGATATTTCAGCCGGGACAGTGGCCCTTAAAGTGCTGAGATTTTAGATAGCATTATCCATACCCCTGATAATTATTCTTCAAGTTTTAGTTACTTACAGTGATATATTTTGTAGGTGTTTGTTGCAAACCCAAATAAAAGTCCACCAATACTGGAAATCTTGATGAAAAACAAAGACAAGCTTGTGGAGTTTTTGACAAGCTTCCACAATGACAGGACAGGTACTGGAAAAGCCACCAAACTGTGGAATGGAGCCAAAGTTACACCTCACTACCCCGCCCACTTTCATTGATAAACACCATTAAATTCCTGAGAAATTGAGTTTTCGTTTGAAGCCCTGACACAGTTTAACAGACATGGAAGATTGTGTGATTATTGTTCAGATGGCATGGACTTGAACAAAAAAAGCGCCATACAAGGAATCATTGAAAAAGGATAAAACAATGTCACAGTCTTTTTGATAAGAGTTTTTTGTCTACTGTGCTTGCGCACATAGACAGTTCTCAAAAACCAAAAGCTGTAACAATGATGAAATCAAATTCGATAAAGTTCAATGACATGAGCCCTGAATCACGCAAAGACCTTTCCACACTTTCTACAGACTAACTTATGCAAAACCTCCGAACCTTTAACCCTTTCACTCCCAGAGTCAATTATGGAGACATGTCATGTAGTTCTAACTTTTGAGTCTGTGGATGAAATCCTATGGTGTGACCATTCAAATGAAACCTCTTTGGCAGTACTTTTGCATGGTACCATTTGTTTTTCAATATTTCACAAAAAGAAATTTGGGAATTTTCTTGTATTTTGATGTTTGGCACTCTTGGGAGTGAAAGTGTTAAATGTTTTTTTAAAAACTTGGCCGAAGAAAATCAAACAAAATGATAATAAAGGCCACGCATGACAGCAGCATGGGTTGAGAATATCGTTGCTTCCCACCAGTTGACCTAATAGAGTTTGCCTTTAAAGGGAACCTCCATTGTTATAACAAATTGACGTTAAATTTTTGGAAATAAAGTTTAAATTAAAAAGTTTGAAAAAGCAGGTGCAAATATAATTTTAGTGTACAAAAAATGGATATAAATATCGCCTATTTTCGCTTTTAAATTTCCCGCGCGCCACCATTTTGAATATTTATGACATGTTACGGTTGTCTAATTGTTGCATACAAAAGAACTTCGATTCTTATCAATAGCGGCAACCGTAACACGTCATAAATATTCAAAATGGCGGCGCGCGGGAAATTTAAAAGCGAAAATAGGCGATATTTATATCCATTTTATTTGTATACTGAAATTATATTTGCACCTGTTCTTTTAAAAATTTAAAATTTCGACTTTACTTCAAACAATTTAACGTCAATTTGTTCTGACAATGGAGGTTCCCTTTAACTAAGAAAACTATCAGGGGTAGACCCCAAAATTTCAAAAGAAGAAAGGTTGAATTAACTGTACATCCAAAAATTTAGTAGCGTACAGTAGACACATGCTCCCCAAAGGCAGCCTATTTTCTTTGATTGCTGGCGAAAATAGGGTGACATATGACAAAACGCGAAGTGCTTGTGTGTCATATTTCAGCACCATTCCTCAGGAATTTAATGGCATTTATCAACAAAAGTGGGTAGGCAGTGATGCACAGATTTGGCGTCATTTTAACAGTTTGATGGTTTTCGTAATAATAGTTATTAGGGAGTCAACTGTTTTATATTTGAATAGTTCACACCCTGTTTGGGGAGGTGCAGTGGTCAGTGGTTTTCATTTAAATTGTCACACTTTAGGATTTTATCCACAGATTCAAATGTTGGAACCATCATGTACAGCGTAATAAACAGCACCAGAGGAAAGTACGGCTCATTAGCTTTCATTTAAATAGTCGCACTTTGGGATTTCATCCACAGATTCAAATGTTAGAACAACCTTGTACAGCGTTATAAACAGCACCACAGGAATGTAATGCTCAGTAGCTTTCATTTGAATGGTCACACTTTGGGGTAACAAAGTAAAAGTAAAAGTTAACTAACTAAGAATGTTTGTGTTACTAATGAGATATTCATTTTTATGGCTTTTCAGAGGATGAGCAATTCAACGATGAGAAGACTTATCTAATCAAACAAATAAAGGAACTAAAATAAGCAAATGAATGTAGATTTTATTTTGTATTCATAATCAGCTAAATTTTTAAACTCCGTTTTTTGTTTCTACTTTGCCTCTAGTTAAGTGTGTGTATCTCTTATCATTGAGAGTGTTTGTACGAAGCACATTTATTTTGATTGTAATCATATGTTGTGTTCACACTAGGACGAAACATGTTTACTCTAGTCATGGATAAAACATGGTTCACTATAAAAAGTTTTAACATCAGGCAGTGCAGTATGAGAATCATGATGGAAACTTGTTAATTATGACCATGATTGAAACTACCTCGTGTTCGATCTAAGTTATAATTAGACAAAACACGTCAGCGCAAATGTTGTCTGCTTGTTAAACACTGCAGTGAATGCTTGAAAAGTGAGAATAACCACAAAATCATGCAAGAACAAGTTCGAACTCTGTTTGTCTTCGTTTCATGTGTAATTGTAAAGATTTTATGCGAGCTTCTGTCTGTTTTGCAAAACAGCATTAATGAAAGCACCAGGCGTGAAACGTGTTTTGAAATTACAACTCATGTGAACAATGAAATTGTAAACATGTCTACGGGAAACGTGTTTTGTTGAAACAAGTTTATTTTAAACATGTTTCGGTACTGATGTGAACACAGCAATAGTATAATCACTTTGAACAGCAGCAAATATTGGTGTGCATTGAAATATTATTGAAGTTGTCATGGAAACTGATACTCTTGCAGTGCAATGGAGAGTTGTTTTGGTGCAGTTTGTAGTCGTTTCCAATCATTCAGTTAGTTTGGAATGGAGACAAGATGATACACATAGAAAAGTATTGTGATCATTAACAGAAAGTTAATCCTCACCTTTATTGCAGCAATTTTTCCTTCGCACAACTTGGCTATTTAGTTTCCTATTTATATATCCTATAAGGTCAAATGTGGGCCAGTGTGCAATTCAGAGTTTTCCAGTCCCTTATGGAATTTTAGAAAAGAGTAGTAAGGGGTTGTAGTATACGATGAAACCAATCGGAGAGCCGGATTTAGTACACGTGACCAAAATGGACCAATCAGTGCTCTGATTTGTTATGTCCTATACTGCAATCCCTTACTACTGAGAAGCCAATTTAATATTGACAACTGGCACATCGTGTTATTATTATCTAAGATATATTATTGCTGATTAACTGTATTGATAAATAACTTCTGGCTCGAGAAACAACAACCTGTCTTTGTTGTCCAGAATTCTGATCCTGTTTTTCGTGTAAAATAACTATAACTTTGTGTGAAATAAGAGTATGACCTTAAAGTTTAACACTATTAATGGTTCTTTGTAAACTTAAATCTTTCTTATCCAATGTACAAATTAATTTAGAAATGTCTGTAAGAAATCAAGGCAAGCATTTAGCAATGTAACATCTGTTAGCCTTGTTATTGATGTTTGTACATTTTACGCTGGTGATGAAAATTATAACGTAAGTACTCACTGTTGGAGGTGATATTAATGATAATGGGTTTGTAAGGTCAGTTAATGTTGTTATGTCATAGTTTAGATTGTCATGCATGGTTGATAGAAATAGTCATTGCGGTTTTGAAAACGTTTTTGGTTTTGTTACATTCCATGACGTTTCTGTACGTCATAATGAAAAATATAACTAACCACGACGTGACGGAAAGGGAAACTTCACTTCAAAATGCGATTTCGCGTTTTTTTTTAAACTGCTTCGCAATTTTTCCAACTCATTCAATTGATCTGATGTGACCGAATTGTACTTTCTAAACTCGTTAAAGGCCCACTTTCACCCAAAAGACGTTGCGGTCGTTTGTTTTTGTTTTGAAATGCTCCATTGTTCAAACGCGTGATCTGATTGGTTGCACGCATTCAAGCGTGAATTTCGTGTTACACGAAATTCAGCACAGAAAGAGATCACGGCGCGCACAGCATTTTGTGTGAAGGTGGCCTTTAATAATTCATCAAGTGTGAACAAAGAAAATGATATGACCGTGGTTTGAAAACCCGATCTTAATTAACAGAGATTTAGGCGATTTCGTCCCTTCGTCTTCTATATATTTAATGATCAGATTTAGAAGCTATGTCAAACACTCGGAAAAAAAGTTTCGTGAGATATCCAAACACCTCGAAGTCGTTTAGAAAAACGCTGCTGTGCCTCGTTTATTCAACCCACTTCAACGTGTTTGGAAATCCTTATGAAACACGCTTTTGCGTTTTTGATATATTAGTTCTCAAACTCATTAATAATTCATGACGAGAACACAAAGGAAATCACTACCGTGAAGGAGGTTTGGATATCCTGTCTTAATTTGTATAGATTCTGGCGATTTTATTCGTTCGTTTTCTCCGCGTGTAATGATCAGTTTGAGAAGCTATATCAAACACTCGAAATAGCGTTTAATCAGGTCTCCAAACACCTTGAAGTGGGTTAAAAAAAAACTCGGCCAGGCCTCGTTTTTCAACCCACTTAGCGGTGTTTGGATATCTGATGAAACGCCGTTCCTCGTATTTGATATATCACTTCTCATGTTTTGTGACGTTCGCGTTGCTATCTCCGTCGTGGTCAAGGCCCCTGATTGTATCAATATAAAACTTCGATCAATTTGTTTTTTAACAATCCGACTTCTATTCTAATTCAGCAGCATCGAATCGGAAAATGATCGATTTTCTAAATAATTATAGTCGACTTATCTTGTGTGGAGAGTGGTTTGTATTTGTGAGGTAAGTCCAGGGTTTCCAAGAAAGAAATGAAAGCATCCAAAAAAAATCCAGATGCTGCCATTTTCCCGCAATATTTCACGTAGTGTTGTTTGTTTACCCGTGAGTCCCATGCCTAACTAGAGAGAGGGAACAGGGACTGAAATATCCCCATGTCTTCCTTCTTCTGCCATTTTACCTCAAGATTTAGTGTTGTGTTGTATGTTTATCGGTGAGTTCCATGCCTAGCCAGAGACAGGGACTGGAATATCCCCCAGGTCCTCCCCCGAGCTGCCTTTCGTCACTAGTTTACCCTAGCCTTCAGAGCAGGCATATTTGGGGGGCTAACGAGCGCCAAGTTAAACGTGAATTGGGACTCCTCCTAGCCCCCGACGTTTTGCGAAAGCAAAATGGTGGCGAAACACTAGCTGAACAAATTGTAAGATAGTTATTTTTACGGCTCTAAGAGCACTAGTAGAATAATTTTAAACTAAAGCGGACTATTAAGTTTGGGTTTCCACTGATATATGTCTTGGTTTTTTAAGTAACACTAAGCATGGTGACACAGCCCCTTTAAGTATAGTTACAGCCTTGTTCCATAGAGTTCCATTCGTAAGGCTATACACTGATGCCATGCACTGGGGTACAACCTGACCACTTGCACTCCAAACGGCTGCAACTTATGTCGAACAACAGAACTGTGGTCTTTGTTTCCCTCGAAGTACTGCAAGTAACAACAACGACGAAATAGCTATTTTCTTCAGCAAAAACACATTTTTTTACACCTTAAAATAAAGAATAGCAGCAGTAATAGCAGCAGCAGTAGTAGCAGTAGCAGTACTAGTACCAGTACCACCAGCAGCAGAAGCAGTAGCAGTAGCAGCAGTAGTTGCATCAGTAGCAGTAACAACAGTGCGATAGCAGCAACAGCAGCAGTAGCAGTAACAGGATCAGCAACAGTAGCAGCAGCAGTAGCAGTAGCGGTAGCAGCAGTAGCAGTAGCAGCAGTAGTAGCAGGATCAGCAGCAGCAGTAGTAGCATCAGTAGCAGCAGCAACAGTAGCGGTAGCAGCAACAGTAGCATCAGCAGTAGCAGTAGCAGCAGCAGTAGCAGCAGCGGTAGCAGCAGTAGTAGCAGGATCAGCAGCAGTAGCAGCAGTAGTAGCAGGATCAGCAGCAGTAGTAGCAGGATCAGCAGCAGAAGCAGTAGCAGCAGTAGTAGCAAGATCAGCAGCAGTAGCAGCAGCGGTAGCAGCAGCAGTAGCAGCAGTAGTAGCAGGATCAGCAGCAGTAGCAGTAGCAGCAGTAGCAGTAGCGGTATCAGCAGTAGTACTAGCAGGATCAGTAGCCGTAGCAGCAGCAACAGTAGCAGCAGCAACAGCAGGTAGCAGCGGCAGTAGCATCAGCAGCAGTAGCAGCAGTAGTAGTAGCAGAAGCAGCAACAGCAGTAGTATGTTCTAGACTCAAAAGCAGCTATTATTTGGGTCGTCACCCAACGCCTTACTCCACGAAGTGTTGCGTGAAGACTACAACATATTGTCACGCATGCCCCATATTTCCCTTCCGACTTACTATTACAATGTCATCCTCTTTGTATTGAGTCCATGAGTGTCCATCATAGGTATCCAAATAATATTGTGTCACCCAGCATGCGCCATAACTCGATCCTTGAGTGGCCATTGCAGTCAAATTTACCATGTTGCGTAAAAAAACTGTCAAAAAATGTCGTGTGTTTATGTCATCAGACATCGGCCTCCAGTACGAGTCCACATGGAGTCGTGCCTTCGATGCCTCTTTCCCAGGCCTAAAAGAAGATGCTGTGATATCTTTGTCCTGGATGGCACCGCTCTCTAATCCGAGGGGGACTGGTACTGACACTGAAAATCAGCAGTTATCAAAGGGTTTATATCATGATGAATGTTACGTTTTAGGGGTCAAAACTATTTAAATTTAAAAAGTACCTTTTTATACACGAAATGTATAAAAGGAAGATATCCAGGGAATTTTTAAGGGAGAGCAAAACCAAAAACCAGCTTTAATCTTGGTATGGTTAGTTCTCCCTTCGAGGAATCAGTTGTTATATCTCTATTGTTGCTCTAACAGTCTAAGAGCATTCTGGATAAAAGCAAAGCTACTTAGTAAATATTTAGCACAGTTTTAGCAAGTTTTGACCAAAAAGAGCAACCCCCCCCCCCCCCCCCCCCCCCAGTGACATTGTCCTTTTAAATTGGCTCGTGTATAACATCTTTGACTTGGTATGTGACTTGAATTTTAAATATTGGTTTATATTAATAGACCAATATCACGCTAGCATGGCACAAAAATATTTTTAGTTTATTGGGGAAATGAGTCCAGAATCAAATTCAGCATATCGATATTAGTAAAGCCTACAAAGTTTTGTAAAGATTGCTAGAAAAGTGACGAAGATATGAAATTTTGAAACTGAGCATTTTTACAAAGAAATGTATGGTGGACGGGCATAAATTGCCCGTCCAGCCTCGTTTTCGTGTTTTTCCCATGCATTTCTTTGTAAAAATTAGGCCAGAGTACTAAGTTTCAAAAGTTCATATCTCCGTCAGTGTACGAGCAATCTTTACAAAACTTTACAGTTTTACTAATATTGATGTGCTGAATTTGATACTGGACTCTTTTTGCCATTAAATTAAATATATTTTCATGCCATGCTAGCGTGATATTGGTGTATACCACCAGAAACATGAAATCAAGAAATTTTGCCACAAACCTTCGCATAAGTAACCAGAGAATCCCTCGGGACAAATGCAACGTGTTACGGGATAGGGCTCGCAGCGGCCTCCATTGCTACACGGCGTAGCAATTATGCAAGGATTAAATCGACGAACGACCATACTGACGTATACTGATCCTATTCTCGGCATGAAATCTGCTTCGTATGCTTCCCATGTACTAAGGTTGAGCTCACACAAATTCCTTGCTGCCTGAAAATTGACACTGAAACATTTTGGATCCATCTCGCAGGAAAACACGCATCGCTCAAAAGTCTGTTTGTTTATTGTTTTCAGCACGTGACCCGATAGGGCGTGGTCGGGGATCGGAAAGCTGTTGATGCAAACATTGCCGTCAGCGGATAGCTGTCTCAGCAGAAAGATGAGCAGAGGGAAATAAAGACAGGCGCCAGTTGATATGTCCATGAATCAAAGTATCTGAAACGTTTGTGAAAATAAACTGAAAATATGAACTTTTTACTCGTTAAGTAATAAGGCCACCTTTGGGAATAAACGGCACGCACTGCGAGCGGAAGCGGTGAAATTTCCCAATTTCGGTCTGAGGTTCTAATTTCCAGAGAAAGCTGTGTATGCTATGCACTTTCAATATTCGAAGTTGATTTTTTTGCAGCTCGATGAGAGAATGAAGCGTATGTGCTAATCTCAATAATTGTAAACAAATACTCGCCTTTATTTAGAAATGTAAAATACGATCGGAACTTAATTTTATTACTTGTCTGATAACCTTTGTCTAAATACGGTTGATGTGTTGGAGAAAATTGCGTATGCCAGTTAATTAGGAGTTTATATGGAATAAGAACAATAGCAATTTGTAAAGACGTGAGTTTTGAAAGTTATGAAACAAATAACCCAACTTTCTTATTAAGATATATTTGTTTCTTAAACTGAAAGGAAAGATTAAGTGAATTACACTCACAATTTTTGGTGAAGCTACAAAAGTGAAATCGCCTTATTTTTTTATCATTTGATCGCTAATAGAACCTTTTCTTTATAGTTTCAAAGGCAAAAGTAGTAAAATACAAACTAATCTGTGTTTGTAGAGCGGTGAAGTGCTTGAATTGTGCAAAATTTCGTGGAAATTTTTTTTCAATTTTGGCATTTTGGAAAATATTCCCTCTTATTCTAAACTGATTGATTTCTTTCTTACATGTTTTTAATAAATGGGAAAATATCTTGTGGCAATGTGCTACAGTTATTTTGAAACCAGAACGATTCGATACTGTATAGTAAAAGCCATTTTTTTATTGATAACAATTGACCGCCAAAAAAAAGCAGTTGTTCTCTGACGGAGTTTTAACGACTTCACAAATCGGGATATGAACTTCAGTCTGTGATATTTAATTTGAAGTGAGAATTTTCCACCCAATTGTGAATTTTTCAGGGGTACCCAACGAGGATTGTTTGGGAAAATACTTGGAATGGCGTTGTATTGTTTTTCTATATCATGTTAGTATAAATCTACTAGCTGAGCGTTATATCACGAATGCCTTTCTCTTATTGGCTACGCTACTCACTATCTATTCTGTTGTAGAAAGTGAGTCGAGAGTGAGTAGCCTAATGGCGGCCGCTTCTTCACGTTTTGGAAGTGTCTGTGAAGAGTATTTGTTGTTAAGTTTTGAACATCTAGTAGATTT
This sequence comes from Dendrophyllia cribrosa, assembly GCA_024195265.1. Taxonomy (NCBI): domain Eukaryota; kingdom Metazoa; phylum Cnidaria; class Anthozoa; order Scleractinia; family Dendrophylliidae; genus Dendrophyllia; species Dendrophyllia cribrosa. The sequence continues at coordinate 34,601,725 of JAJLRJ010000010.1, forward strand.
ATACTAAAACAACATTATTCGCTTTGATTTCAATCGTGTGGTAGTTGATTCGGGCTTCGCTCTCATCAACTATCGCGCGATAGAAATCTCGAGCTCATAAATTTAATTGTTAATTAGTGGAAACTATGTGAAAACTAATGCAACTTGAACTTTTCTGTTCTCGAAGTTTAGCCGAACATCAGATTTCAGCGGCAAGCAATTTTAGGGGAAGGAATCACATCCCCTGAATTTACTAGCTGCTTCAATCTGTCTTTATTTCTCCGAATACAAAAGACGTTAAATTTTCCGATGTCAAATAGATTGATCATTTTACTTTTAAAAAAAATCTAGATCTTTGATCTAATTTATAACGAATTTTTAAGATGAGTTAGGCCTTCCGAACGGCTTTCTACCGAAAGCTTTTGCAAAAACTCACCTTAAAGTACTGCATTTGATCAACCTGACGTGCATTCTTCTGTAGAGAATCAGGAGTGGAGGTGCTGTTTCCGCTTTCTGCAAAGATACGATGAGTTTATTGCTTGTCAAACGAAACGGAAATTGTTTTTTTGACAGTCGACGCTAAAGAGATGATAGCCTGAGTAATTGATACAGCCAACTGATGGTTTCATTTCCTTTTAAAATAAAGTCATTTAAAAAATTGTTTAATTTCTAAAATATATATAGAAGATATGACTGACTTCTCTTCGAGTGTTCAACTCAATATCTCACTAGTGAGCACACAGGAACACAGGAAGCCTAAGCTTCCTGTGGTGAGCGCGGGTCGTCGGAGTGATAAAGACATTTTCCAGGATTACGAGCAAGAGCTGGTAACGAGTGCAATGCCAGAGCGAGGGCTGATGGGAAAGGGAACAAAAGGCACCCAATGGGCACCCAACACGCGATGCTCTGCCTTTCGAATTTCCATGTTTAATAATAATGGCGGCCATTATATTATTCTTTTATATCCATGCCAATTAGCACTCTTTGCCTCGTCAGCATGAGCAAAATACAAACGAAATTTCAAACGAAAATGAGGCACAGAGGGCTTATTGACATACAGAACATTCAGGCTCACATTTTTGTTGATTGCAATTGCAGTGTATTTAACTGGGTTCTCATGGCAAGCATAAAAAACATAATAGGCTGGGTTTTTTTGTGACCCGCATGTTTTTTTCCACGTGCCGATGGACCAAACCTTTTGGGTTTTCTTAGCGTTTAATATTTTGGTGTATATATGAGTGGTAAAAGGCAACAACAAGATACAGAGTAACAAAGTTACCACGAATAAGTTAATACACTGACAAACATAAGAGATCAGGAGTCGTCTTAATTATAGGCGAAACCAAACTTATCTCGCATTAAATATTTGCAAAAGGAGGAGACATAGTAATTTATTTCGGCAGGTGTTTTCTTGCAGCCCGAGCCCGAAACGAGAACGTTTGGTCTGATTCTGAAACTCGCAATCGGAGAGTTTGAATTGGTTTAGATTTTCATTGGAATCTATGGTAATTAATTCTGAACTCTCGCACTCGTTCCCGTTCTCATAGGGTTTGAACTATCTTTAACTATCGCTCTCGTTATTTAGATCACATTCGAATCAGATACATTGAGTTCTGTTTTGAAACATAACAGAATTTCGCGAGTTTATACGCTTAAATTATGCGATACGCTCTCTCAAAATCTCAGTTTAAGGGACGGACCATTTAATTTTTGTGGGGGGGGGGGGGGACAATTTCTTCTGAGTGTGATTTTTTTTTAGCATCACTATTTGAAAGAATTTTTTTACCAAAATAAGTCTCTCTTTTTTCACGTGCGTTCTTGTACACGATTATTTTCTCTTAAATTTCATCTGCAGGAATTTTTTTGGGTAATTGCCCAACCCCCCTCCCCCCACAAAAATTAAATGGTCCGTCCCTAAACAATAAAGTTGTTCTGCTTCATATACAGCTATTTCAATTTTGGTTGTCGGATGAGAGCTTCAAGCGTACGCAACGAGACCGCAAGTTACTATGGGTAGTTGTAAATTGGTCTTAGCTTAAGTTTGCGGTTGTTAGTGCAATGAGTGGGGTGGATGTTAGCACCATAAATGTTTGCCTTCGCTGTATGGTCGAGGCATTTAATTTGCTTTGGTTAATTTATCGTATACATAAAAATCCCAAAGTACCTTGCGGTCTCGTTGCGTACGCTTGAAGCTCTCATCCGACAACCTAAATTGAAATAGCTGTATATGAAACACGATGGAATGTTTGACTGACTCAGGCTGTGATTTACATATATAATTTGTTTGACTAACTGTGATTTACATAACAAATAGGTGGTATATTATTCAGAAAAATTAGCTCAGGTGGCTGGGTATTGGACTACGAGTCCAACAGAGGGTTAATAGGAAGGTCGCAGGTTCGAGTCTCGGCTAGGGTGGGAAAATTGATAAAAGGAAAAAGGATAAGGCAAGAAGGGCAGGCACTGGGTACTGAGAGAGAACCGGGTCAAGGTTGGCCCAGAGGTGTAGGGGGGCAGGATAGATAGGATAGATAGGATAGAGAAGGGGGTTGGATGGATAGGACAGATAGGATAGGTACGATAGAGGACTAGCCTGCGAGCAAGCTGTGCTGGGTTAAAGGGGATTAGGGAGGGAATGAGAGGGGCCTCCCTAATCCCTTTTAACCCAGCACAGCTTGCTCGCAGACTAGTCCTGTAAGGGGTTTTGCTTTTTTTTCTATTTACGTTGATTTTACATTTGCATAAGTAGTATAGGAGTTGGGGGTACCGGCGCATTTTTGCAAAATGCGCTGTTACCAAACCCAACTCCGATACTACTGCCATATAATGGCATCCATATAATGGTTTATAGCTGGCGTGCACTTGTATTTCGATGTCTATGAAATTGCGTTCGTATTTCTGGAATATAGATAATAGTTTATATATAATTTGCACTCGTATTTTGGGAATATATATTGGTTTCTATATATTGATGTCTATAAAATTGCGCTCGTATTTCAGGTTAGATATTGGTTTCCATATATTTGTGTCTATAAAATTGCGCTGTTACCAAACCCAACTCATATCCTACTTTCCATCAGATGGAATAGATTTTATGATCTCGACTTTCTGATTTTGACTTTTAATTAAACTATATGTTTTCCAAAAAATAATTAAACTATATGTTTTCAGATTTCTGATCTCGACTTTCTGATTTCCCAAAAATAATTAAACTATATGTTTTCAGATTTCTGATCTCGACTTTCTGATTTCCCAAAAATAATTAAACTATATGTTTTACGCTGTTTATCCATCAGTGATATCAAAAGTGTGCGAAATATTATGCCTTCCACTCTTGTTTATATTGGTTGAGTTTCCCACGCGTGGGAATATTTATTGTCTCATCACCTTTTATGACAACCATCAAAGAGTTAGCATTTGGATTAAAAATAACATCTACGCAATGGAACAAAGATAGTTTCCCACGCGTGGGAATATTTATTGTGAGGAAATGAGTCATCAGATTGTAAACAGGATGGAGTTATCGGTGTGTGACATTCTCGGAAAAAACAGGGGAAGCCCCCTGTGAAATGAGTCATCACTATAGCTATTGTTTCAGATCACGAGAGAAAATATTTTCAACATATTATGGGGTTTGATTTAACTTTACAAGATCTCTCAACTTTGCCCGGTCTGTTCTAAACTCAATAAAACGCTGTTTATCCATCAGTGATATCAAAGGTGTGCGAAATATTATGCCTTCCACTCTTGTTTATATTGGTTCAGTTTCCCACGCGTGGGAATATTTATTGTTTCATCACCTTTTATGACAGCTTCCATGATTAGCATTTGGATTAAAAATAACATCTACGCAATGGAACAAAGATAGTTTCCCACGCGTGGGAATATTTATTGTGAGGAAATGACATCGTTCGGTAGCAATAAATTCGCGTTAGCCGATTTTTACATGTTCGCTATTTTTGTTTTCTGGGAATTTAGACACGTGCCGCTTATAGCTATTGTTTTAAAAATATTATCTCATATAATAGTATAGAATGAATTGTGATGAGATAATTCACGATGAGTTGAAAGCAATGGGTAATTTTATTTGTGATTTTTGTAATGAACAATTAGCTGAAGTTGATAGAAGTGTGATGTCTGTAGAGTTATGTTGTAGTGAACAAGATATAAATAATATAGATGGCATGAGTGTTTGTCTAAATTGTGGTTCCGTACATGGATATAATTATGTTAAAGAGTATGTTAATTTTTATGAGAGTAAGTATAAAATACGGCGAAAATCGGTATATCATCGGGAATATCATATCCAAAACACAATAAATAACATCTGTAGCCAACACAAATTACAGATATTAAACAATAATAGAACTAAAATCATGAAAATTTTTGAGGAGATAGATAAAATTTTGCCACAGATAAATGGAAACCGAAAACGTATGATAAATATTGATTACATTTTAAAACAATTATTTAAGATGTTAAAATCGCCAATTGAAAATGATATACCTTTATCTAAATCGAAAAGAACATTAACTTGCTATAAACAATATTGGGATAATATCCTATTGTTAATAGGTGATCAAATACAAACAATTATTAATAAATGATCCAATATCGTCATGCAAAGGGGGTTTTCCCTATGAATGAGTTATTGAATGAAAAGTTTGTTAGTAAAATTTACTCTAAAAGTTTACTCGGAAGTGAATTTTTTATCATATTGTTTCTCAAATTTTTCATCAAGAGTACAAAGATCAATTATCGTTTCGTCTAGCAACCTCATATTATTGATAAAATTGATATGGTTAAATTGCATTCCTCTTAAAAAAGACCGTAAATCAACGAGTACCTTCTCATATGTTGTGTATGCAAATTTAGACATTTCTATTTTTCTTTTATAGTTTTTAATTTCGCTGTATGTCTTAATCAATAAACCACTACCACTAATTACTCCTAAAATAATAGGGTTCAATGTTATTGAACCAGCTATTGTACCAATGGATATTAAAGAAACTGATGATAAATTAATAGCTAAATTCAATCTCTTGAAATATTTGAAAGCCTTCTTATAGCACCAAAAACGCTTGTGATAAAATCGATATAATGCTTTGATTTCAGATAGTTTTTCTTTGCTGATGCTTTTATCAATATGATTAAAATTGAAGATGTCTGTTTCAGTCATTTATATTATATATTTGGATAATAATAATTAAATTTTAGGATTTGAAATGAGGCAATATAATAATCCAGAGATTTGACCCATTATTGGAGATCTTTTTAATTTCTTCGGTATTGAAAGGCAGCAATATGTGTATCCAGGCCCCTTTTCATAGTCATTGTAAAATCTTCCAAATGCATCATGAAAAATAGCATGTTTAATTAAAAATTGGTATTTGGTATTTAGAGTACAAGAACCTGGTCCTATTAATCCAATGTCAGAGTGTTTTTCTAATATTTGGTTAAATGATATTGGCTTATTCAAATAGTTAACGTACAAAAATTGATATATTAAAGCCGATTTTAATATTTCATCTTTAGTATTAGGATGTAGGTTTTTTGGGTTGTGAAAAATTTATTACAAAAATTAATTGACTGTGCAAGAATTGACATTTATATATATCAATATATTAGATAATTATATATTAAAACTCTTCAAAAAGTACACTGATATGGCAATTATAAGGTGCATATGTAATATGATCAATTGATATTAATTTGATTCGTACAACTGTATCTTCATTGAAATTGATAACTGATGACGCTATATTGAAAGTGTAATAAATTTTATTCGATGCTTTATTCCAATTTTGGGGTCCAAATGAATAGTTACCGATTAATATAACCATTTTTTTGTATCCTTCAGGCGGTTTATCGTCCAATATTATCAACCATAATTTTACTATTTTCAAATTAGTTACCGCAATAAATGATGATGAACCGTTGAATATGATATCATTAGTGTTCTTATTTTTCATATAATTGCCTAAAAATATGAATTTTTGTTTCTTTATAGGTAAACCAATTATGTTTCTACCATTTAAATCAATATCAGTCTCCATAACCATTTTTCCATTTTCAATTACAAAAACAGTATCAAATACATCTGGATCGACACTCGAAACATGTCCTTTAACACGATAAACGATTAGATGTGCTTTCTTTGTATTCCCTTTTGTTATTCTTCCATGAAGATCTATCATTATATATTCAGGTGGAGAGACCTGCCATTTGTGTAAATGAACAATGCTTTTCGTATATCCTTCAGTGTTAAATATCTTTGTAGTTTGCTGCCCAGTATTAATGACTGTTGATACAACACTGACAGTTGTTGAACTAATATAAGCTTTATCTGGAACGAAAAACTCAATCACCATAGTGTACTCACCTTGAGAAAGATTTAGTGCATTAAAACCTATCCTTGACGCGAAGTCATCGTTATTGTCTGTCGTAAGAGTTATATCATAGGCTTTCTTGTTAATTTTGTGTGGACTGGATACAAAATCGATAATACCATTAACAACAATATTACTCTCCGACGAGCTCTGATTAACATCTTCCATCATGTATCTAAAAACATCTTTTTTAGCTGTAGAGGTATTTATATGTGACTTGTTTACATAACTCTTATAATCATCCGTTATTCGTGTGTACAAGTTTGTATTGGAATCATTGAGTTCGGTGTTGAAGAATGAAACATTTATAGCAGCGTCATTCTCATTTGGTTCAGGAGTTGCTAGATTAACAATCTTTTTATCTCCCATATCAAGATCGCTGGAAATAGTTTTATCAAGTTTGAGTGTTTCTAAATTATTTATTGCATTCGTATTTTGATTTATTCTTGTGTTGTTATCACCAGTTTTTGTGTCAACATATCCTTTATTTGTAGCGTGATCAATTGCTATTGGATCTTTTACATTGAAGATCGTATTTTTATTCATATCAAGACCAGTTTCCATAGAAAGCATTTCTTTACGAGAAAGAAAAATGTTTTTCACGTCGTTGTAACTAACGAGATTGTTGTAATTTGCAGCTAAATCCAAGTATGTCTGTTGTTTCGACTTAACAATATTAAAAAGTTCTTTCAAATCAATGTTTTTAGTAACTTCATGAGTGTGATCAGGAACATCGGGATGATATTTTTTTAGAGTTATCATATTCACAGCTGAAAGATCTTGGTTTTCATCTGTGTTGATATTTATGATTTTCTTATTCTTCGCATCATATTGTTGACCGTCATAATTTAAAAAATGTGTCTTCCCATGGTAAAAAGGGAAAGCATCATTATCCCCACCTGCTTGAATGTTTAATAAAGCATGATAATCAGCATCTAAGTGATCAGTCAATACTATTCTTTTGTTTTTCATATATGCATCTGTAATATTAGCTTTTTTATTACTATAATTTTTAAGAGTTATCATATTCACATCACTGAGATCATTGTTTTCATCCGTATCCATATTTGTGATCAGTTTTTGATCCATATCAATTTCACCAGGAAGAATTAATTTATTTCCTCTTAAATCAAGATCTCCCGTCATGTGATTTTCGCCATTCAACAATAATACTTCATATTTACCTGGTTTAGTTAGTAATCCAACATCTAATTGATGCTTGGTAATTGCATCTCTGTCATTACCCCCTTCCTTTAGATTGACAAGCTTTTTATTCTGCATATCATAGTTATTGTTTGAATCCAACTTGAGTCCACTACTTGCTTGAATTTTTTGGCTAATGATTCTAATATATTCAGAAATGTCAATATTTGTGAATTTCTTAAGGTTATTAAATATGCCCATCTATATTATGATATTACATTAGATTATTTCATCAAAATTCTTCTTCACACTTTTATTTTCTTTGTCCACAAACAGAAATTCATAGGGTCCTAATTTATTGAACAAACCAGGGTCTATTAAGTTTTCTTTGGCAATGAGATTCAAATGGTTTTTGGTAGTAGGTGGGTACAACATCATATGACTGCAGTTTAATCTAAGTTTCTGCGGAATATCATAGTAACTCTGGCTTAAATAAATTGGGCTTATCTTATGATGGCGTCCATCTGTGAAGTTGTTGGCAATTTTATTTTGTATTTTATCAGGCGCATTAATTAGATCATCAAAAATGACAATTTTACGGTTGTTGTTGGGATATTCTGAAGTGTCTTTAATATCATCAGATGATCCAATTTCTAATACAGGATAACCAACCTTATCAGATATTTTATTCATCAATGTTTGTAGATCTTGTATTTTTTCCTGATGATGATTTGGTGTGTATAAATATATCTTATCATAATACATCAGTGGTGATCTTAACATATGCATAAGAGCATTTGTCTTTCCACATCGACTTTGTCCTGTAATAATCATTCTAAAATCTTCGTCTAAAAAATTGTTTAATCTTTTTTTTGATACACCATTTCTATTTGTATCGTAATTCGGAATTTTCATTATATAAAATATGTTAGATAATAAATATAAGTGTTGTTTTCACACATATTTATAAATATAAGTGTTGTTTTTACACATATTTTTAAAGATAAGTGTCATTTCGACAGATAAATTATGTAACATATTTTATATAATGAATATTGACAGAATTAAAAAATATGCTGATTCAGAATATGATAGCTATAAAATTGTCAAAGCAGTTACTGAATCAAAAAATGAAATAAAAAATAAGGAAGGAGGGCGTGATATTGTAATGAGTGATTATTTTAAGACATTACGAGAGCCATTGATTGAAAAACAGAAAAAAACAGATGAGAAACAGGATCAACTAATTGAACAACTACGGGGAAATCAATTAGCTTTAACAAAGGGATTTCAGGATATAATTGAATCGAATAAAGACATAATAACATTACAACATGAGCTACCCTAAATAGATTACCAACCAGAACAAAAATCAAGAAAAGATCCGACATATTTTAATATTGATAACCGATTTAATAAAGATGATAAAATTGTTTTAAACAAAAACAATTTGACAATGCCCTCACAATTATTATCATTGTCTCCCCAAAAATTATTGGAAGAAAAGAAAAAATCTGCCGAATTAGCATTGGACTTGGGCAGAAATAAAAAGGGCAAGAGTGGAGAAGTTAAGGCGGAATATACTAATGAAATAGGCGTTCTTCGAAAATATAGGGATACGATCTCAGACGTATTAAAGTCGTTTGAGTATAGACAAAAAGGTGAGGGTATTCGAATATATAAACAACCAAAAAGAAATGCTTTCAAAATAAATGGTAATCAATATGGTGGCCTTCTTATTGATGTCTCAAAATTGATGAATGAAATGAAGCTGAATGCATATCATGGTGGTAAATTGGTTTATGAAGCTGATGCTGATAAATCACTCATAAATATGCTAACTAAAAGATATAATCCCAAAACAAACTACAGTCTGAATGCTGTAAAGATTTTTAACGATCTTAATATGCTCAGTAATATTGGACCACACAAATCATCTGGTAAGTCCAGAATGATTGGATCAAGTGTTATGTATTATCAAGATCCAAAGCAATTGGCTGATCGCATGAAAATAATAATTGGTTCAATGGTAGCTGGAAACAATAGTCCAGTGTTGCGAAATGACTTATCACAAATCAATGATGAATTAATGAAAATAGGGGCTATTGACAGAACAATGCATGAGAAATTATACAATAAAGATATAAGCATATAATATAATGGATGTAAATAGAGTTTTAGTTTTCAAATCAATAGATGCTAAAAAACAAAACCAAAATAATAAACCAGGTAATTTCACTATAAAGTTCATTCCTGAATTAATTTTAGATGACAACAAACAATACTATATGGCATTAGATCATCTCAGTATGACTGCAAGTTGGCATAACATACGACCAGAATATTATAACAACCAATTAAAGATCTCAAAAAAACAAAGGCACTTCTTGGCAAACAATAACATTACCACCAGGTATTTATGACTATGATGATATAAATCAATATATTCACAATAAAATTGGAAAACTCACGCAAAAGGAGACTTATGGAATTGATATATTATTTGACCTTACAACATATAAGGTTTTCATAAAGTTGGATGAAAACTATTGGATTGATTTCAAGAATAGCGGAAACTTTGCAGATTTACTGGGTTTCGATAAAACAGGGATATTGAAAGTGAGTTCTTATGGACCCCAATTTCCTAATATCAGCAACAGTATTGATAACTTATACATAAGAACTTCTCTACTAAGTAATTCAATCGTTTCAGGAAGGTTATCAGACGTGCTTTTTACCTTCTCAACGAATACAAAAACAAGATCTCTACCATTTAAAATACAACCAATGAATTATCTTTGGAATAAAATAAATACAAAAGTACTATCTGAAGTTACTTTTTATATCACAGACGACGAAAACAAGGAGGTTGACTTAAATGGAATTGATATATCTTTAACCGTTGTGATAAAAGAAGCTTAATTTATATACACTCACTATATAGATGGAACGAAGAGAAAGAGATCCAGATACTGGAGATTACATTATTCAAGGTGAAGGAATATTTGATGTTTTCAAAAATGTTGGAAGTAAGATAGCTTCAAAACTTGCAAGCAAAACAGCTAAACAACTTGCTAAAAAGGGTGCTGAAAAGTTGATAGAAAAGGGGTCGGAAAAAATAGGTGAAAAAACAGGTCAGCTTATTGGTGACAAAATTTACAATAAATTTAGTGATAAAACAAACGAGCCAAAAATAACGAATGAAACAAAAGGTGATGAAATAATCAAACTTTTACAAAAAGAAAATGAGCAACAGGCTCAAGATACTGACAAATATCAATATATTAAAGATGTTTATAATGATTTACTATTATAATGATTTTTTATCTAAACTAATAATATATATGAACGGAAAATTTCGAAGTCCAGAATTTGTTAAAAGATATGAATATGCATATTATGATTTACAAACACCTTTGAATGCTAATATTGGGGCAAATAATCGACAAACAAAAGATAATTACATGTTTGTAATAGATAATAGCTCAGAGGCTAACCCAATAGACTGGTATAATGCATATATTGAAGTCAATTTCAAGCTTCTTCAGTTAGATCAAGATCAAGATGGAGCTGGTATCGGCGCCGGAGTGGGAAATGGAAATTTATTTTGTACAACAACAAACGGTAACACCTTCATCAGAGAAATACAAGTTGAATGTAATGGTATAAGTGTATATAACAACACAAAAGCCAATGAATCATCGAACGTTCTATCACTTTTAAAATACACTAAAGAATATGCCAATACAGTTGCTAAAGACAATTTCTTTTATTTAGATACTTCGACTGGAACATCTGAACCAAGAACAGCTCAAGCATTGTACAACCAAGGATTCGCGACGCGAAAAATTCTTACAGACGCAGGCAGTGAGAACAAAATATCTATCCCATTGAATATATATTCGTATTTTGCTGCATTCAAAAAGAATCTTCATCCAAATATAAAAATGAACATTTTAATCCGATTGGAAAATGATAACAATATTATATTTCGTAGCAATGCTGCTCCTGATTCAAAAGTTTTGATGACTAAATTCAGATTATGGTGCCCTAAACTTATTTTCAATGGTAGTGGTATGCGTCAATATCTGGAAAACTATCTGAAACCAAAAACTTGGATATACTTGAGAGAGCATTATGAAATAAATCAAACTGCGGCTGTGAGTTCATTTTTCAGAATTAGTACAGGTATAAGAAGACCAAGACATGTTTTTCTATGGGTGAATCCAACAGCTTCATATAATAATCAAGAAGCTAATATATTTACATTCAAGACATTCAGTATAGGTGCAAATAACAGAGTTTTCAGTAAAGCTCAGCTTGAAATGAATAATAGCATATATTATCCTCAACTTGAATTGTCAGCTAATGAAGAGAGTAGATTATACAGAACACTTATGAGCTATAGTTCTGCTTACAATGACTTTCTTAGTGGGTCATTAATTGATAGAAGTAATTTCAGAAATTTGTTTGGAATGATTTATTTCGACCTAAGAAATCAAGAGGAAGACACAAAAGATTCTGTTGTATCATTAACTTTTCGATATGAACTTAATGGTGTAAATGCAACTAACTATACTTTGAATGCTCTTGTTCTTCATGAAAAAGAGATCGAATTATACACAAGCAGTGGTAAACTACTTATTAAAGCATAAATTAATTATGTTGTTACAATATTTATAGTTTTTCAATTAAACATGTTTTGTAATTATCAACATTATATAACATATATTATATACAAAATATGACAACTTATTATGAATATGGTGTGAAATTATCTCAAGGACAAAAACAAAAATTAGCAAAAGCATATGAAACAAATTCACCAATAACAATTCGATTAGCTAAAAATGAGTTGATGGGAAGCGATGGACTGAATTTAACTAAAACACAGATAAATAAAATCAAAAAAGCGATAAAAAATGGAGTTGGTGTAGATATCAAGATTTCAAAAACACAGATTAGAAAATCAGTTAAATATGGCGGTTCTTTATGGTCTAGTTTAATTTCACTTGGGACAAAAATGCTTCCAATGGCCACCAAATTAGCATCAAAAGCGGTACTAGCTTTAGCTACTGGGGCTTTATCTGCTCTCGAATCTTTGGGAATAGATAAAATTTTTGGAAAAGGTATTCAATCTGGTGGTTTCTTAATACCAGATTCAAAAATACAGCAATTGATTAAGTATAAACACCTTTTAACTAAAAAACAAAAACAAGACATTTTAGCTGCTATTCAAAATGGAGGACAAATATTCATTCAACCATCACAAAAGCAAAGAGGTGGTTTTTTGGGGACGCTCCTAGCATCTATTGGTATTCCAATGTTGTTGAATGCATTAACAGGAAAGGGTTTAAGTGTACCAAAAAAGAAAGCATCTGGATTAACAGTTTCACCTAAACCTGGAATGATGATGCCTTATTATCCGCCACCATTTTATGGAAACTGGCCCTCAAATACTATAGGTATGGGAGCAAAAAAAAAAGTCAAAACAAAAACAAAAAAGGGAGAGGGCCTATTACTAGGCAAAAACAGTCCCTTTACAAAGTTAGGAATACTAATTCTAGGAGATATCCTGTAAAACCAAAGTTCAGAGATATTCCTCTTTCAAATATCGATTTATTAAAATGGATTAAATATTTAAAAATAACCAATTTTAATGGTATTTATTCGAGAGATAGTTTGGATCATATCCACAAAATAGGATCTTGTATCATTAATCTTGATGATAAAATAGGTCCTGGTACACATTGGGTAGCACATTATAATAATATGAATGATAAGACTATATATTACTTTGATAGTTTTTCGTTACCTCCACCACAGAAATTGGTTGATTATGCTAAAAAATTGAAATTGAAGTTTATATACAATTATGGTTATCCTATCCAGGATATCAAATCAGTTAGATGTGGATATTATTGTTTATATTTTTTGGATAACATTTATAAAAAATCATTTTATGATTGTATAAAAGTATTCAAATTAAATAACCAACAGTATAATGAACGATTTATTGAAAACTATTTCAAAAATATCTAATTATATTATATAAATGGTAAAAAGTTATTGTGTAAAACAGAAGAAGCAAACAGAATCTGTACCAGGTACTGAAAAATATGTTAAAACTAAAAATAATCGTCTTATGTTAAAATCTCAATGTAGTGAATGTGGGGCTACTAAGACACGTTTTGTATCCAATAAAGATTTAAAATAAATAGCCAGTCAGAGATGGCTGGCGGATTTTTAGATATAGAAGGTAGTCACAGTCTTGGTGAAATAGCAGCTAAAAGCGCTTTAAAAGGTTTGTATAATTTAGGTAGAATCGGAGCATCAAAGGCAATTAAATCTGATTTTGCAAAACGAAAGATTAAAGGTACTGTAAACAAATACCTTGATCAAGCGCTTAACAGTTTCACATCGGATTTATCGAAAAAACTAGACCCTATTCATGGTGGTGCTGTTGATATTCATAAGGCTATCGGTAAATTACCAAAACCCAAAGGCGGTTGGACATTACCCGGTCATAAATATACTGGGCCTTATAATGATTTAGAGAGTCAAGTGAAATATGACCCAACAACTGGCCAAATATTAGAAATATATGACCAACCTACAGGAAGAACGGATGCCATTGCCATGCAGCACGATGTTGATTATAGTGTTTGTAAAGACGACAGAAAGTGCAAGAATAGAGCAGACAGAAAAATGGTCAAAGCTTTAGATGAAGTACCATATGATGAGAGACAATGGGGTCATTGGTTGGCTAGAAACACGATTGATATAAAACAGAAATTAGGCCTTGGTGTTAAACAAAAAAGGAAGCCAAAAAACGGAAAGCGGCGTTGAGTAAAAATGATTGGGCTCAACAATTAGCCAATGAATTACATAAGCCAATCAAACGAAAATTTAAAACAAGAAGAGTTATTGTTAATGGAATAGATGATATTTGGAGCGCTGACCTTGTAGAAATGCAGAAGTTTTCAAAATGGAATAAAGGATATAGATATTTGTTAAACATCATTGATGTGTTTTCAAAATTTGCTTGGAGCATTCCCATTAAAAATAAAACCGGTAATACAATTACTGAATCATTTGATGATGTTATTAAAAAGTATAAAAGAAAACCGAAATATTTATGGGTAGATCAAGGATCTGAATTCTATAATAAAACTTTCAAAGAAAAATAATATTGAGATGTATTCTACTTTCAATGAAGGTAAAGCTGTTGTTATTGAGAGATTTAACAGAACATTAAAATCTAAAATGTGGAAACAATTTACAGCTCAAAATACAACACAATATTTAGACATGTTACCAAAACTATTAAATGAATACAACAGTACAAAGCATTCAAGCATCAAAATGAAACCGGCAGAAGTAAATAAAAAGAACGAGGGAAGTGTATATCTCACTTTATATGGTGATATGGAACCATCATCATCAAAAGTAAAATTCAAAGTTGGTGATAAGGTTAGAATTTCAAAGTATAAAAGAAAGGTATTTGATAAAGGATATACAAGTAATTGGACTGAAGAGGTATTCACAGTTGATAAAATCCAATACACAAACCCTATTACATATAAGTTAAAGGATCTTAATAATGAATCAATAGAAGGGTCATTTTATGAACCTGAATTACAATTAGCAGAACAGGATGTATTCAGAATTGGCAAAGTCATTAGGAGGGATTACAAGAAAAAACAAGCTTTGGTATCATGGTCTGGTTATCCAAAAGAATTTAATTCATGGATACCGTTAAAAGATGTCAAAAATATCTAACATATATGTATCATGAGTGGCATTGAGAAATATATCAAAAAAATAAATTTTCAAATTCAGGAATGTGAAGATGAAATAGACAATCTTCATGATAAAATATATGATAATGAGCGTAGATTGGATCTGTTACAATATAAAAAGAAATTATTGAAACTTTATCATAAAAAAATACATGAAATTGATGAAGATATAACATTGAAACAGTTATTGAATATTATCTGCAATGAGATAGAAAACAATAGATACGATGATGAATGTAATGTGTTGAAACAAACCAAAGTTGATAATGTCGAATATCTCAAACGTGAAAATAATATTTTTACACCTGTGAATACAACAAGTAATGCAAATTTGATTAATGAGACTTGGCTTTAAAAAGGGTTTAAAGAGATGTTACTATTTACAAGTATCCCAGAAATTTCTGAGATATTTATATCTTTGCATTCGCTATTCATTGCTAGCCAAAAATATTAATGTTTCTGGCTATTATCAACCATATTTAAACGCATCATTATAAAACTATTTAAAACAATATCTATAGTATTATATATGGAAAATCAAAATATTAAGAAAGGTCCAGGTAGACCAAGAATTTATACCGACGAAGAAAGAAAGCAACATAAGACACAATATATGTTAAATAAAGTATGGCTTTGTAAAATTTGTAAGAACAACAAAAATTATACACTTGCTGGGAAATCATGTCATGAGAAAACAAAAAAGCATGTGAAGAATGCAAATATCTACATCATAATGCAACGAATTATCAACGTAACACGAAAAAATATTCCAAATCACACACAAGATTAATTCTTTTCATAGTTATAGTTCAAAGGATCCATGATTGGATTATTTGAATTCTCGACTATATTCAAACGCACATTCGTAAAACCATTTAAAGAATTATCTATAGTTATATATATAGATAATGGAAAAATTAGAATTAAAAAAATTGAGTAAGTCTCAACTAATCGAAATGCTATTAAAAATACAGAATACCAAACCAGCTCCTGAGGTTGCAATTGTGGATAACAAAAAACAACGTAGGAGACCAATTCCAACACCAAGAAAAAGTGTTAAACAGATGGTGAATGAATATGAAGACCATATTTCACCACCAACTAAGTTTAGAGGTGACTATAAACCAGTACCAGCACCTAGAACTAAAAAGTCAATTGCAGAAAAACCAGTTCCTGCTATAAGAACTAAAATAGAGCAAACGGACAAAGCTCTAAAAGGTTATACTAAATCCTATGAAATTAATATAAAAAATAACAAAGACCCACTGGTGCAACTGCAAAACACAAGAAAGGCTATTGAACATCATATTACAAATACACTAAAATCCATGAAAGGACTAAAATTTGTTGAAACACTCAAGGTAATATTTGCAAAAATATCAAATGGAGAAACAGTGTATAAAACTGCCTATTTCAACAGTCAAGTTCAAACAATCATAAACAACCTAGATATAGATGAATCACTTCAAGTATCAAAGCAAAACATATTAAACAAGATTGCAGTTTGGATTTCAGAGGGATCTGGTTGGACTGTTCAATCAGTGGAAAATCATTATATTAATGTTGTAAAATATCAACCAATGAGAGGCTCTTCATATATTCAACTACCCCAAGAACTCAGAAACAGTGCAAAAGGATTGATCAACCTAAAAAATAATGATAATGAATGCTTCAGGTGGTGTCACATTAGACATCTGAATCATCAAGATAAAGATTCCCAACGAATTAAGAAACTAGATAAGGAATACATCAACAAATTAGATTATTCAGGAATTGAATTCCCAGTCACCACCAAACAGTACAATAAGATTGAAAAACAAAATAAGATCAATATAAATGTGTTCGGTTATGAAGACAAACAACCATACCCAATTTATGTCTCAAAAGAAAAATATGAAGACCACATGAATCTTCTTCTGATAACAGAAAATGAAAACAAGCACTATGTCTTAATTAAAGATTTTAACAAATTAATGTACAATCAAACCAAACACAAAGAAAGAAAACATTTCTGCATGTATTGTCTTCAATGCTTCAGCTCTGAAACAGTGTTAACCAATCATAAAGAAAACTGTATGCAAGTGAATGGCACACAAGCTATAAAAATGCCTGACAAGGATAATAATACACTAAAATTCAACAATTTCCATAAACAACTACCGGTACCATTTGTTATTTATGCAGATTTTGAAGAAATTACTGAAAAAATACATGGTTGTCAGCCTGAGAATCAGATCAGTCATACACAGAGGCTTATCAGAAGCATACAGTCTGTAGTTATGGTTATAAGGTTGTTTGTTGTTACAATGATAAATACACCAAACCAGAGCAAATATATAGGGGTGAAAAAGCTGTACATAAATTTATGGAAGCTATGCTATGGGAAGTCAAATATTGTAAGAAAGTGATGAAAAAAGAATTCAATAAACCATTAAGAATGACAAAAGATGATGAAGAAGAATTTCAAAAAGCTGAAGAATGCCATATATGTGATCAAAAGTATGCAGAGAAAGATATTAAAGTTAGAGATCATTGCCATATAACTGGTAAATACAGAGGATCTGCTCACCAAAAATGTAATCTGAAACTCAGAGTGAATCCAGCAGAGATAAAAATTCCTGTTATATTCCATAATCTCAGAGGTTATGATAGTCATTTCATCATGCAAGAGATTGGTGAAATAGTCAAGAAGCACACATACAAAAATAAGAAAGGAGAAGACAAACAGATGAACATAAATGCTATACCAAACAATATGGAAAAGTATATGGCTTTCATGGTTGGTAATCATCTTACCTTCATTGATAGTTTCCAGTTTATGAGCTCTAGTTTAGATAAACTAGTAAGCAATCTACCAAAAGAATCATTAAAATATACCTCTCAACAATTCAAAGGTGAAAAGCTTAATTTAATGTCACAAAAAGGAGTCTATCCATATGACTTCATGGACAGTTTTGATAAATTCAATAAACAACTACCACCAAAAGCAGAATTTTACAGCATATTAAATGATGTATGCATATCAAATGAAGACTATAAGCATGCTCAAACTGTTTGGAAAACCTTCATGCTTAAAAATATGGGTGAATACCATGATTTATATCTTAAATCTGACATCCTTCTGTTAGCTGATGTGTTTGAAAACTTCAGAAAGACCTGTCTACAATACTATAAATTAGACCCATGTCATTATTTCACATCTCCAGGATTATCTTGGGATGCTATGCTAAAAATGACTAATATTAAACTAGAACTAATGACTGATATTGACATGTTTCAATTCATTGAAAAAGGGATGAGAGGTGGTATTTCTTATATAGCCAATAGATATGGGAAAGCCAACAACAAATACATGAAATCATACAATGAGAAGGCGCCCTCAAAGTATATCATGTATCTTGATGCTAATAATCTCTATGGTTGGGCTATGTCACAATACCTACCAACTGGTGGTTTCAAATGGATGACAGAAAATCAGATTAAGCGAAGTTAGACTTAACTAAATATAAAGAAGATAGCAATAAAGGTTCAATACTAGAAGTTGATATGGAATATCCTGAAGAATTGCACAGCCTTCATAATGACTACCCATTAGGACCAGAGAAAGTTAAAGTGACTAGCAATATGTTATCTGGGTATTGCCAAAAGATAGCTACCAAATATAATATATCAACAGGTCTTGTACAAAAACTGATTCCAACTTTAAGAAACAAAGAAAAGTATGTTCTTCATTACAGAAACCTACAATTATACACTGATCTTGGTTTGAAAATAACAAAAGTTTATAGAGTACTAGAATTTAATCAGTCTGCATGGTTGAAGCAATATATTGATTTCAACACTCAGAAAAGAACTAATGCCAAAAATGCCTTTGAGAAAGATTTCTTCAAACTTATGAATAATTCAGTATTTGGAAAAACAATGGAAAATATCAGAAAGAGAATAGATGTTAGATTAGTAACTGATGAGAAGAAACTATTAAAAATGACGGCTAAACCTACATATGTAAGTAGCAAAATCTTCAATGAAAACCTTGTAGCCATTCATAAGATCAAAGAAACACTAACCCTTAACAGGCCGGCATATGTGGGTATGTGTATCCTAGATCTTAGTAAGACATTAATGTATGATTTTCATTATAACTACATCAAAAAGAAGTATAATAAGGCTAGACTTCTGTTTACTGATACAGATAGTTTAACTTATGAAATTGAAGCTGAAGATGTCTACTCAGACTTCTGGAATGATAAACATTTGTTTGATAATAGTGACTACCCAGAAAGCTCACCATATTTCAATAAAACTAATAAAAAAGTAATTGGTAAATTCAAAGATGAAGCTGCAGGAATTCCTATTTGTGAATTTGTTGGTCTACGATCAAAAATGTATAGCTATATGAAAGACAACCAATCAGGAGGTAAGACTGCTAAAGGAATTAAAAAGAATATTATCAAAAATAATATCAAACATGAAAATTATAAACAAACACTATTTGAAAATAAACAGATGCATCATAAGATGAAAACAATCAGAAGTCAAAAACATCAATTAGGAAGTTATGAAATTAATAAAGTATCACTCAGTTGTTTTGATGACAAAAGATATCTGCAAGAAGATGGAATCAGCAGTTATGCATATGGCCATTATGCAATTATTAATTAAATCCAATGAGACTATGTCAAGGTATTCCAAAAATATATTCCAAAAGTTAGAAGCCATTATCTATATTCCAAAAATACGAGCGCAATTTTATAGACACCAATATATGGAAACCAATATATATTCCCAAAATACGAGCGCAATTTTATAGACACCAATATATGGAAACCAATATATATTCCAAAAATACGAGCGCAATTTCATAGACATCAAAATACAAGCGCACACTGGATATAAACCATTATATGGATGCCATTATATGGCAGTGGTATCGGAGTTGGGTTTGGTAACAGCGCATTTTGCAAAAATGCGCCGGTACCCCCAACTCCTATACTACTTGCATATTGTTATTGTATTGTATTTTTTGTATTACCGATTTTACTTTTTTGTGTTTGATTATTTTATCTCAGTTTTTTTGTTGTATCTTTATTTTTATTATTATTTCATTTTATTACCTTTTATTATGCCTCTGTGTCTTCAAACCGGTTTTAATTGAAGACACAATCGAAAATCTTCCATTTTCGATTTCTTAAAAGTCACTTTCAAGAGACAAAAATATTGTAAACGACTGAATAATTTAGGATTTTTTCTTTGATAACGTATGAAGTTTTCGTGGTGATGGCAAATCCCCGTGGAATAAGGGACTCAATCAGGCAGTATTAAATTCGAGTGATAAAGATTGCGCAAATACTACTGTTAAATTGAAAATGATAAATTTCGACCCTGTTCATATAATGCTGCCTTTCTGAAGAAGGCAGCATTGCCGAAACGTCGGTATAAAAATTATATCAACAGCGTCGAAATTTATCAGTATCAAATTCGTATGCGCGGAAAAGGTATTTGTTTATCAGATATGTTTCGTCTTGTCTATAGGTTCTAATACGCGCACTTTCGCGCATACTTTTTCATTCTCTTAATACTTTCTTTGTTTCGGCCGCGACATATGGATTAGCCAGGACCAAGAGTACGAGTTCTGATTGGTTCATAAATTGTCTGCTTCTGCTGTGATTGGTCAAAGTAATCACTTTGGTTTTGGGTTTACAACACTGTTAAAAAGCCGCTCAAAGGTTAAGAATTACCAAGCCTCAAATTAGCCCTTATCGTAGATGAGTACGCCACGCCAACATATCAGCGGTTTCTCGCTTTCTTGACCCTATAGTTTCGTTTTGATGTTTACGCTCATCGTCGTCAGAGGTTCTCGTAAAACATCAAAACGAGACTATAGGGTCAAGAAAGCGAGAAACCGCTGATATGTTGGCGTGGCGTACTCATCTACGATAAGGGCCAATTGGTGATCGCCTCATAGAGCTAGAGAATTACCGTGAATGGAAACCGTACGATTGCTCACTTAATTAACGAAACTACTGATAGTCCTGGCAGATACTCTGCCAAGGATGAAATTTTTTGTAGCACATTACCCCCTTACTTATATTGAAATCTGTTTCAGAATCGTTTGAATTTGCATGTAGTTAACAGATAGGTTTATTTACACATGCGCGTTTTAACAAGTTTTTAATTCCTGGGCGTTATGTGGTTAAACAAGAGATTATTTTCTCTTTGTTTAAATATACAATTGATTGATTGATTGTGTTTCGACTGTTTCGTCTGTGTTTGTTAATGGTGTTAGTTTTTCCGAGTCTCCAAAGGGAATAGTACAACTGTGGGCTAGCGCATGCGCTCTGTTCATGCTTTTCGGCGTTGTGCAAACATTTAAGTCCGATCTGTGAGGAACTTTCGTTTTGACATCAAATACAAACCTCACTTACATCTCTGTGTTCTTGTTCTTTCAGTAGACTTTTCAGTATTGGCTGTCATGGTTTATATTTGTCGTATAAATGCTGTCTTTTCCGTGTTTGTTTGCGAAACAATTTCGAAATTCTTCTCTTTAATTTTAAACACGACGAAGTAAATTTAGCAGCTTTGTTAGTTGTGGCTCGTTTCTGTTTCTTGTTATTATTCTTGTTTCTTGTTATCGCATTCCACGCATGTCTTTTCCTCAGACGGCAACATTCTGGAAATTTCAGTTTCTCTTCTCTGATATCGACAAGAAACATTTTGTTCTTCAAATCATAATTTCACTTGACATCACTTGTCTCAGTCGATTACAATTTCACTGCCGTATCTTGTTGCATTACGGTCTCAAAGCTTAGCTCAATGTCTGGTGTTACTGCAGCATAATCTGTCTTAGGGCGCTCACCATTTGTCAGAACTGGCCAGCCAGACCGCTCAATTCGTAAATATTATTCCATTATTTGCCAGAACTGGTCGGCCAGACTGGTAAATTTGGAAATAGTATGCACCCTTTTGATGTACTTGTAGGAACAAGTCTTCAAAAAGATGCATTCTAGTTACAAACGGACCGGTCTGGCCGGTCAGTTCTGATAAATGGTAAACGCCCTTAGTTTTCCCTATATTACGTCAGTTGTAGGCCAAATAACGTCTTTTGAATCCATTGGAGTATTCCTTGTACTTGCCCTGTCCTTTTCGTGTTGAAATTTTCGTTACTTATAGTGAAAAAATCTTAATTCTCTTAGGTACAACATCTGCAACATTTGACGAATTTTCTAACATAACGCTGCTTGGCGTCTCTTGGCTATCATCGTCGTATTTTAAAATGTCTTCATCATCCTCTTTAGTTGTGTTATGTTTTTCCATATTTGAAAATTGAGTATATCAGAAATGTTGTTTTCATCATGATCTACAGGAGATCCGTCTAGTGTCATATTTGGAACACTCAGGAAGACTAGCATGCAGTATAAAGCAGTCGAAACGTCACGATCAAAAGTAAGGCCACAAACTTTATTGTTGTTTTATTACGATGAACAATAACCAACTCTTCAGTCACTCATTGTATCCATTTTTACATGCACATGCTAACAAGATGTGGTCGTATTTATCTCAGCCTAGTACAAGTTTTACAGGAAAACAGATAATATTGTTACTGAAGAAAATAGGCGATCTCAGCTGTTAAGCTAAGTTTGTTTACTTGTGCAAAATTTTGCAATTCTCAAAATATATTGCCAAAGGCTGAACTGTGGATTCAGCTGTGGTTTGTTGACTTGTCGATTGTTCATTTGAGGGTAAGAAAATTATCCCAACGCTAATATTTTTTAGGAAGAATTGGTTTTGTCAAGAATAGATCATATTAAATTAAAAGGCTCAAATAAAACCCAAGGTCTCTTGTTTACAAGGTCATTTGATCGACAAAAAATGAATTTTTAATATTTTCATGCTCTTGCCTGAACAAAAGAGAAACTACAAGGAACAATAAGCAGTATATCTGTAATATTTGGTTACTTATATGACTATTCATAGCTCATTTATTTTTCAAGTGTGTTTGCCTGTTCAGGGAAATATAAAGCGATGAAGAAAACATGTCCTATACTACTTTAAATAATTAAAACCAAATAATCGTACTTTGAAAGACACATCTAAGCTCTCGCTAGCCATCAAACTCACTTAAGACCGAATTTTAAATTTTAGTTTAGTTTTAATTTTAGTTAAAACATTTATTAAACATTTATCTATGCTGTATTATCACTGGAAAATAAGGAAATGTGACAGGACGTTCAATTTGTGCAAGATCTATCGCATTGGGAAATACGTTAATATTATCTAAACGGCTCCGGGATCTAAACGTGTTCACCGACTGTTTCGCGCTGTCTAGATGAAAAGCTTGGGAAAAAATACCAAAAATAGATAATGCTGAACTGCTTGGCTTCAAATGCGAATGTTATGAGTGCATATTCTGCATATCTTAACGTGTCATTCGTGAGTCAGTTCAAGCCATGCAGATGACGTTTTCTCAGGCTATGAAACGCATCAAACCGTTTTAAGGGGCAATGTTGTGTTTTCCTCAAAACTGCACTAAATATTAATGAACTATCTTTACTTATACATGACATTGATCTTAGAACATAGAGATCAGACGAAATTAAAATATTAAGTGATTACTCGAAGAAAGTAAAAGCCATAATCAGTTTTTAACGATTTTTCCAAGACGCACTTCTGCACGGCGAGTCGGAGGACTTTGGCCAATTTTCTCAGGTTGCAGTCCATTTCAATCCTGACCATCCGCAGCCAAGGACATCTTTTACTTGAACGAAGACGCTTCCGCCGGCAGCGTTGTTCATCGCTACCGAACGCAGAAAGAACAACAACATGTTGTACGAAGCATCCATTGCATTCGTCGTTGCTTATGTAGTTGAGGCAGCATTTATCATCATTGGAAATGCATTTACCATCTTTGTCTTCTCGACTCAGACATCACACCTTAAACGGACTTGGTTTCTTCTGATAAACCTCGCCGTCGCTGATTTCCTTGTGGGTATTACAGAACCCATAGTTCTAGTGACCGAAAAATTAAAGAACATGATGGCCGGAGAACAGAGCCCAACAAATTCACTAAATCCGTCGTCAGCATTTCAGCTTTTTGCTTCAAGTACGTCGGTGTTTTTTCTCGCTCTTATTTCCCTGGAACGTGCTCACGCCGTGTTATGGCCGCTTCGCCATCGTGTTACAAACACTCGGGTTTATATTTACAGCATGGTAATCGTCTGGGCAGTTGGATTTTGTCTGTTCGGCCTGGGTGTGCTCTCAAAGTACCAGACAATGGTGGATGGGGAGAAATATGTTTCTATCATCACTCATTCGTGCCTTTTCGTTTCACTCTTGGTAATCTGTGCAAGTTGCCTTATGATACGCACTCGATTAAGCAAGCCGACACCTGAACTAGATGTCCACAAACGTCATTCTACCGAAAATAACTTACGACTTTTAAGGACAATCTTCATAGTAATTGCTGTGTCCCTTGTGTTTTGGCTACCAGCTTTTGTTGTGTACACGACGAGAGAATTCTGTCCACAATGTTTCCCTCCGTACGTGGCATGGTCCGTAAATGTCCTACATCTGGCAAATTCGATGGTCAATCCATTCGTGTACAGCTTTAGGATGCCAATATTCAAAGAGGCTTTGAAGAAATTCTCGCGAAAACGACTGCAAGATATTGGAATGAGACATTTTCAGACAAATATGCTGCCAGTGCTTGGTAGCGCTGAAGGTTCTTTTACTCCGATCCGACAATGAAGCACACAGACCCCTCTTCTGCCGATGGAGGTTCTAAGTTAAAGCTTTGTACTGAAGACCAGCATAACATTCCACCACCCAGAAATGGATGTTCAATAGCGAAAACAACATGTATTTGATAAGCACCGACAACTGTATGAGCCATTGCAAAGCCTGTTCGAGGCGTTCTGGCAGTGTGGTGCGAAAGAATAGGCGAGGCGCAGAGGTAAAGGTAGTGTTAGTAATCGCTTGTTCGCGCGTCGGATTTTAGCTGCTTCCCGCTCCCAAAACGAGACGGGGGGATTGATAAATTCAAAGTTTTTTTTTTGGAACCCTTTAAAACCATGTAACGGTCACAACAATCTCCTCATGTTAACGGACAGTTGCATAAAATATTTTTCCGGCCAAAGTAGCCTGCATTACAGGCGCTAGAAAGGAGAGGAGAATAGGGAATTCGCGTTCTGCGCTCTCATCTACGCAGTTCGCGCGCGCGCAAGACCATTCCTACTGGCGGAGGTGGTCAATGTGGACGGGTTTCATTGTACAGAACTGAGTCTGAACTCTATCTAAGTACCATCTAAGGCTGACTGAGTACACTTTGCTGGACCACTTCTAAACGTCCACCTTATAGAGAGTCGACGCACTAGAAATCCGTTATGTCAGAACTGAAACAAGATCGTTCTTATTGTCAGTGAGCCTGCACAGGCTATCTTATAATAGGAGCCATAATCTGGGAAGTTGATAAGAGAATCAAGGAAAGTGTTTAAAAAATAAGAGCCTTTGTCCAGTCGATACTTATGTAACTTCCTGTACCACGTGCGAGTGATTCTGTGCTTCTTCTTGAACGATAAAGTCAGTTTGTAATTTCTAGTGCTGCGGTTGGTCAATATGTACATAGTATATTTTTAACTAAAGTTTTAGTTTGAGTTTTACTTAGAATTTTAACTTTCGCAAAAATTTTAATGTTTATTTTATTTGTTTTAATCAGTGTCACCAATTTATTAGTGTCTGTAAAACGCTAGAACGAATGACACTTCAATAAAGGTTACTATTTTTGTTTTGACTACTACTACTACTACTACTACTACCACTACCACTACCACTACCACTACCACTACCACTACCACTACTACTACTACTACTACTACAACGCAAACATTTATTGTTTTTTTTTTTTATAAAACAAGGTATCATGAACTGTGATTAGTATACCCATTATGGCTGGTGAAAGGATTAATACACAGAAAAACATAGTCTCGAGACCACTATTGACGCAGATCAGGGCTTTGGGCGAAACTATAAACTTATCTCATTAACGGAAACATTTATATTTGCGCTGGCTTTCTTGCTGGCGACATTTAGTTCGCTACACCGTGCTGAAGAGTTGCAATAACAACGAAACAGCTGTCCACGGTTGCGATCCTACTTTATCAGTTTCTGTCGTGATGGTGTCTCGCAAAGTCTATTTTTTTACGTAGTCAGATCAGCCCTGCAGTTTATTGTATGTTTGTTCATTTTTTGGCTGGTTAGGTCTCTCGCAGATCCTACGTATACCTTTAGCAGCATTATCGTTTGCGGTCCTTTGCAGATTTCACTCATATTACCGTAAAGTTCCGATAGTAGCGACCCCCGAAAGTAGCGACCCCCCGAAAGTAACGTCAAAACCTGGTCAAAACTTTGTGGCCGCTAATAAATCCCGAACTGAGTAGCGTGCCCCCGAAAGGAGCGAACCCCCAAAAGTAGCGAGACCCCCGAAGGTAGCGAGTCCCCCAAAAAGTAGCGAGACCATTGATCGAAGGTTTTTTAAATTACCGTATACACATACCGTATACCCTTTTTTTCCAATCAATAGTCAAATTTTTAATATACAATAATATCTTCGTGCAGTGTCACAAATTGATCACGATAAGGCACTTTACAACAAGGGGAAGCCTTATGCCACCATTCGTTCACTGATGGCGCGATGCAAGAACTAAACCGGTGTAATTTCGCAGGAACGTTTTTTCAAATTAAAATTGAAAACTTTATATACTGCAGACTAAAACGCAGCGGTGCGTCATGGAGTATAGAAGCAGTTTAGCTTTCCTCCTCTGAGTGACCCATGAAAAAATTAAACTAGACAGACGAATTTCGTCTCATTTGTTTTTATCATTGCTGTTGATTTCTATTACGGCATTGTTGCATAATTACTACAGTATCATTATTACGTACCTTCTTTTTATGAAACACCATTTATATACTATGAAATGCAAATAAATTGTTCTTTTTTTAAATTTTATGTTGTTTATTTTTCATTTCGGAAAAAAGAGCTCGCACCAGCTTTATTTAACGGTTTTAGTTCCCCGAAAATATCTACCCTCCGAAAGTAATGAGCCCCAAAGGCTGCTAATCCCGCAAGTAACGAGGGTCGTTACTATCGGAACTTTACGGTATTAAACTAGTATTATATGGAGGAACTGATAAAGCAAGGCTGACTGTACAACTGGGATTATAATATTCTTTCCAATATTTTGTCAGGCACGGCCTGAATTTTTCTTCTTCTTCTTCTTCTTCTTCTTCTTCTTCTTCTTCTTCTTCTTCTTCTTCTTCTTCTTCTTCTTCTTCTTCTTCTTCTTCTTCTTCTTCTTCTTCTCTGAAGAAGTCAGGCCGTGCCTAACGAAATATTGGAAAGAATATTATAATCCCAGTTGTACAGTCAGCCTTGCTTTATCAGTTCCTTCGTATTTATATCAAATTTGCTGACTAGATCCACCAGGATCCGACGCTTTTGCATTGTCCGTTGGCCCTTGCAGATATTTCCATAGTATTATATGCACGATGCTAAATAAAATAAACCCATGTACAGAAAAAAATAAACACGACCTGTTCACACAATTCTGAGCTATCGTTGGGTGTCATTTTTCGGTTTTATTCCTTGAAAAGGGAATCAATTTTTTAATTTTATACCCCTTAATAGGATCAGGGTTTGAGAACTTACGCGGAACACACCTATCCTAATTTGACGGGCGTACCCCCACCCCCTCAGGGGCATTTAACATTGCGCCATTTGATATTTCCTACGTATCTGTTTTACATAACCTTATCAACCCAAAAAAACTTTGGTCGGGGAACTGCATGTATGCATGACATTGCTTCCAGCGAATTTCGGTCAGAACACTACGTCTTTCATTAACTGAAGTGGTCATAAGAGGTAAGCAATACATTTCGACTATTTCGTATCTTGGCCATGTAGCTTTCAATATCAGTTTAATTTTTGTTTCGGCCTCTCCATGACATGAAACGTCAAAGCCTTGTTTTTATAGGCTTTGTAGCTGCGCTGATGTCACAATTTTGGCGGCTCCAAGCGGCGTAAAAGTCGATGTCGCGGCTTTATACGCCGCTAAAGCTGGAGACACTGTCCGGCTGATATATCGTGTGAAAATTCTGCATTAATGGCAATTTTGATTTCTTGACCGCCTGTCACGAAATTAAATTTGATGAACTGTAATCCGCTTCCATCCTTGCAATCCTACACTTTATTTCCAAACTACTGCTTTTGTTTTTCTCTCAAGAATCCTTTTATCCAATTAAGTTGTATATAGAATTTGGCGATATAACATGGAAAGCATAATCTCCCAAGCAGCGGTTATTTGTCTCGTCAAGCAACGCTCCGGGGAGGAGCGTTGCGTGACGAGACAAATAACGGCTATGTGGGAGACTATGGAAAGCAAAGTAAGAGAGATTTTGTTATTGTTATTTCAGCGGGACACTGGCGTGCAGGGTATGTTTTGCCTACTTGCACTCCCCCCCCCCCCCCCCCCCCCCCGTACAATTTACCACGGTTGGAGGTATAAGTGAGGGTTAAGAGTGGAAAATACAAGTTAAAATCTTCGTAGAACAATAAACAAAACTTCCTTATTTGGATGGAAAGGGAGAGATCGGAATCCATAAATTTAATAGTTGACAACGTGACCGCAAGTTACAACATGTGTGTGTGGTTCATATTTACACTTCACTTTCAACGTCCTGTCGTCACAAAGTTCCGGTAATTCTTCTAATCCCATTTCAATTTCTTGGGGGAGTGGGGAGGGGTGGGGGCGCTTGTAAGAAGGGGGACGCTTATTTATCCTGTTTAACATTTTTAGCCTTTGGAGGGGGAGCTTATCAACCTCGTCCCCAGGGTCTCTCTTCTTGTTTAACTGCAAAAACCGTGCACGAAGAATGAAGATCCTACTGGTTTTTCGTTGGATCTCACAGGAGGAGACCTAATCAGCTAAAATGAATCAATGTACTAACGAGAAGTCCAAGGACTACTGCAAAGTTGATACAACGAGTAAATATATTTCAAACAATATTTCGGCTGGCCAGACCAGCCTTCTTCAGGTTACAAGATGTTACTAAATTATAAAATGAAAATGCAACATTATATAAAGGAGAATGTCGCAATACATATTCAAAAAAAAAAGGAGTGGCGGAAATGACCTACAAGATAATAAAAACTAAAGATAAGGCTAGTATACGTAAACTACAATTCATCACGTCTGTTCAACCCACGTGGTTCTAGTGTTTTCGCAACCTCGCTCCAGGGGGAGGGAAGAAGAGAGACCCTGGGAACGAGGTTGGTGTTTTCGCTCTATCTATTAAATACGACTCTCTGGCTTTTCGAATAGAATCCCGTGAATTTTGAATTATTTCTAGTGGAATAAGTTGCATGTCAGTGTTGGAATGGTTAGAATGGGAAAGAAAGTGTTCAGAGACAGTAGTAGGTTTGGATCTAATGTTAGGTTTGTCAACGGAACGTCGATGTTCGTTAAATCTGTCTTTAAGACGTCGCTTAGTTTCACCAATGACTTTTTCTTTGTGTTATTGTTAGTTTTGGAGAATTGATTTCAAAACGTGCTTGAATTCAGTTGCATCAATTTCTTGAATTTCATCGAAGAAAGCTTGAACTGCTACGTAGATTTGCTACGTGTGAACTATTGAGCTTGCTTGTTGAGGCATATTTAGTTCTGTTCCTTTACGCCATTTATGAGATCACGTACGGAAATAGACTGCGAGCAGTCCCTTATTTTTCTTTTAATAAATCGAGCTTGCGAGCGCGCCCGAGCGGCGAAGCCGCGATGCGCGTGGATCCACGCGCCTGGCGGCTTCTCCGCTCGCACGCGCTCGCTTACTCGCTAGACTAACTAAAAGAAAAATAAGGGACTGCTCGGGTACCGTTTGAAAGTACAAAAGCACAGACATCAGCGGTCATGTGGCAAACTGCTACATTATACCGTAACAACCCGGTTATAAGCCACCCGCTTATAACCCCCCCCCCCCCCCCCTCCTCTCCCCGGTTATAGGCCCATCAGTTTGCTAACAGAACGTTATTCCTGTTATACCCTCTCTTATACATAAGCACACCAAAGTTCTTTAATAGCAATTCTTTACAAAAAGTTGTACCAAATTAAATAAAACAACGCTTACTTATCACAATGTTTTTTGCTTGCTAGCCAATAAAACCCTTCAGAGTTGTATCAGCCCAGGCGTGCGTTTCTCAAAGCTCCCAAAGACATTTCGGGGCCCAAAAGATATTTTTGAAACTCAGTTTTAATCAAATGACGCTGTAGTCAGTAGCTCGCAAACCTGCCCTACTTGTTTGGTCAACTAAAATTTTATTTCTAAGCTTTGAAAATCAACAAAAACGTAAAAATGAGTTTTCGGCGTAAACATTTTGCACAAAACTAAGCTTTTCGGGCACGAAAGGTTTCCGGGACCTTCAAAAAACACACGCCTCGGATTATAACCGACATTCTACGGTATTTGACTAAAACGATTTGGAGTAAAATAAAATATTCAAACTGCAAAGTCAGATTTCTCAAAGGCGTCACTTGATCACTCAAAAAGCAAAGCTAAACTACTCAAAAAGCGGAGCTAAATCATATATGAAATACGAACAAATGTGCCTCGTAAAAAGACAAATAACGTTTTCCGCGAGCTAATTTAATCAGCTGAAGTTAAAATTCTAGTTCATCACATTCAAGAATAATTATGCCCGATCCACCCTTAACTAAATTATCGTTTATTGATATGCAATTGATCGTGCATGAAGAGTGCAACCGCATTGTCGCTAAACCAGAAACCAAACTCAAAAAACGCACTCCCAACAAGGTCTCTTTATCCATGCCAGTCAGACAAAGATTGCGGGGAAAAAACGTTGATTTAACATTGTTTATAATACTTGTTGTATGTGGTTTGGTCCATCTGGTTCCGATACAATTCGACTTGGCGCCTTAGATTGCTGAGTCATACATTAACCTTTCCAATATCGTTTGCCGTCTATTTAAAATTCTCTGTTTTGTTTTTTTATCTGATCAAAAGCTGGTGACTGGGAATTATTTATATATAAGAGCTAGGGTATGATCATCTATGCAAAAAAATTGTACCTATATTTTACCTCATCAATTGCTATTTGAATGGTCATACTTAACACTTAACTGATTTCGTCTTCTGACCAAGTTTTTGAGTAGAGGTTCTGCCTTGGTAGCCAGATCGTTAATATAGATTTTGGCTCTTTTCCTTAAGAAAACCGTTTAACTGACAACCCATTCGTGGCTCTTGCTTGCAGCTGCTTGTGTGGCTCTCCGGCTAAGGATAACGGTTCATTGAAACGTTGCTTTTATTCAAATAGCCCGCGCAAATTTCTGAAAGCAATATTTAAGTACCTGAGGCTATGTCTACACTATACCGGATAGCTTATCATGTCGACATGAAAAATACTCGGGCCTGGTGTGAACAGAAACGACCCAGAACTGGATATTTACTTCTTTTTCAGTGGGTTTCAATTCTCGCTCCTAGTTGTTGACTTCTGCTACGGTTCGGTTCGATTGCCTGTTCACACTGCCCCAGAGAGTGGCACAAGAATCTATCCGATATGTAACGATTCACTTTCACGAGCGCCGCGTCGCAGCGGCGCTCCGGAACAAAAATCGTTCCGAAACTAGCGTTTCATGTGTGAACGAAAGGCCTATCCGGTATGATTTTCGTGCCGGCGCAAGAGCTATCCGGTATAGTGTAGACATAGCCTGAAAGGTCAGTCATAAAAACCAATGTAAACAATGTACATGGTTGTTCGTCAATTCTTATTGGCGCCTGTTTTTAATCTCATGTATAAATTCAGTCCGTTATAGAAAGCGTATAATCAAACATTTTGCAAGAACAATGAAAACACATTTGGTTCACGCTACTAATGACTTCAGCTATGGACTTTTTTAACGGACCAGTAAATAATTCCTGTGAATTCAACAATGAGAACCCGCGCAAATTTCTGCAAGTACTCTTACTATACTATGAACTTATTTTCGTCAAACGTTATTGGCTCCTGCTTCTACTTTTGTTTAGATAATCCTGGTAAAAAGTCAAATAACGTTGTATGCGTGCTAATTTAGTCAGCTGGAGCCAAAATTTAAGTTCATAGGTTCACGGATAATTATGCCCAATCGACCCTTAACTAAATTATCGTTAATTATGCAATTCACCGTGGCATAAAATGTTCAGTCACATTGGCCGTTAAACCAGAAGTCAATTCACTTCGTCTGATCTGCTTTAGCTTGCTTCTTTGAAGGAAGTTGAGTCGAGCAACATTGAAGAGGTACAAAAAGGTAGGCTAAAAAATCGATTACGGGTTCCATATTTTGTGTTGAAATTGTGAATGTCTGCAAACCATAACATGACAATTTTGAGTGTGTTTTCTCATATATTTTATAATGGCCTGTTTCGATGCCGAGTTTGTTTAACGGTCGTACTGTTTACTCAACTGCATGTATAAATTATTCAATAGTGTTCTCAATTTTTAACCAAAAAAACACACTCCCAACAAGGTCTTTTTATCCATGCCAGTCAGACAAAGATTGCGGAAAACAAAACGTTCATTGAACATCGTTTCTAAATACCTGTTGTGGGTGGTTTGGCCCATCTGGTTCTGGCACAACGCGACTTGGTGACAATTAGTTTCTTGGGTGATATATCAACCTGTCCAATATAATATAATCTCTGTTTTTTTATCATCCGAAACAACATCAGAAGCTGTTGACTGGCAATTTCGTAGTATTTATACTGAGAGCTAGGATATGGTCATCTATGCAAACATGTACAGTCCATATTTTACTTCATCGATTGCAATTGGAATAGCTTGGAATGGTCACACTTGTGATTTCGATTCCAACCTATCAGTCAAAACCTAGTTTTTGAGTCGAGGCTTTGCTTTCGTAGACAGATCGTTAATATAGATTTTGCCTTTCTTTTCCTTAAAAAAAATAGTTTAAAGTTTAGCTGACATCCCATTCGCGGCTCTCGCTTGCAGCTGCTTGTGTGGCCTTCAATGTCTCCGGCTAAGGATTACGGTTCGTTAAAACATCGTTTATATTCAACGAGCCCGCGCAAATTTTTGAAAGTAATCTTACTTAAGCTTGTAAGCACACGAAAACCAATGAAAAATGTGCATGGTTCAGTAATTATTATCGGCGCCAGTGCTTCTAATCTCATGTATTACAAATCCCGTTTTAGAAAGCGACGAATCAAATATTTTTCAAGAATAGTGCCAACACATTTGAGTAAAGATATCAATGACTCAGTGAATAATTCTACTTAGTATATACTGAAACAGTGGATAGCATTGTTGGCGCGCTCTGATTGGCTACTGAAACTCGGAATAGCAAGTGCTATTCACCTCCCAGCAATTTGCGCGCTTCGCGGCTCGGTAAATATCCACCACTACCCACCTCCACTTCGGTGAATAGTTGTTAATTGTACCGCAATCATGAGAAGTAGCAAGTACTCTTACTTTGGACTTATTTTCGCCAAACGTTTTTGGCGCCTGCTTCTCTATTTTTGTTTAGATAATCCTGGTAAAAAGTCAAATAACGTTGTCTACGTGCTAATTTAGTCAACTGAAGCCAAAATTCTTGTTCATCGCATTCATGACAATTATGCGCCATCTCTCGCCCTTGACTAAATTATCGTTAATTATGCAATCAACAACTCGGGTGAAAAAGTAACGGGGAGGTGCGAATGAAGGAAAAATTTTGTCACCCCCCCCCCCCCAAATCTCTTTAAACTAAAACTAGACAGTGTTAGGGTTTGAGCGGCCAGGCCGCACCTCTCTACCCTACCCAAGCGTCTGTCGAGTACTCCCCCCCGGGCTCCTTTCGTCCATGGCCGGTCACTCTGGCTCCCACAGCCTTCGTTTCACTGGCTAGCAGTTTAAACTAAACATGAAAACATGAAAACAAAATCATCTCTGTGGACGAAAATATGCCTTTTCACCCAGGCGTGTTTGTTTACCAATTTTAGATCATGCGAAGTTACCCTAGAGAGTTCAGTGGTTTTTAAAAATTTTATCATCTTCACATGTTTATGAATGCATAATTTTTAGAAGATAAAGGGACAATTCTCTAGAGAATGTGAAATGGTTAAACAAACGCGTCCAGATAAAAAAAGTCCGTCTATAGGCTTGGCTCCTCGGCGATAAATACGTATCATTGTACTGTATTTTGAGAAAATTCTCTGTTGATTTTGTTTTTTAGGATGAAGAGTATCATGTTGGTTCGCTTGTCTTTCATCCTTGCTCTGTTACTTATCGGAGGTAGGTAACGTCGTCAATGGAACAAAGTCCATACACCAATATCACGCTAGCATGG
The DNA here is from genome assembly GCA_024195265.1 of Dendrophyllia cribrosa. Lineage (NCBI taxonomy): Eukaryota > Metazoa > Cnidaria > Anthozoa > Scleractinia > Dendrophylliidae > Dendrophyllia > Dendrophyllia cribrosa. The sequence goes on from JAJLRJ010000010.1 coordinate 34,636,420, forward strand.
CATGAAAATATATTTAATTATTGGGGAAAAGAGTCCAGTATCAAAATCAGCACATCAATATTAGTAAAACTGTAAAGTTTCGTAAAGATTGCTCGTATACTGACGGAGATATGAGCTTTTGAAACTTAGTACTCTGGCCTAATTTTTACAAAGAAATGTATGGGAAAAACACGAAAACGAGGCTGGACGGGCAATCTATGCCCGTCCACCATACATTTCTTTGTAAAAATGCTCAGTTTCAAAATTTCATATCTTCGTCAGTTTTCTAGCAATCTTTACAAAACTTTGTAGTTTTATTAATATCGATATGCTGAATTTGATGCTGGGCCCTTTCCCCCAATAAACCAAATATATATTTTTGTGCCATGCTAGCGTGATATTGGTCTATATCCTTTAGCTAAGGGAACGCGCACGAGCTGTATAGGGTGTTAACTTCCTCTGAAGATAGAGCCTTGAGAAAATGTGATATTGTCTTTCTTTAAACCGTCAAAAGTTTATCTGATGGTGAATTGCTTGTGACTTCTGAGAATAATGGTGCTCAGGCTCCTTGGTCAGCGGTAGGTCGCTGGTAGGAATAACTTTACAATAACGGAATTGTAATCATTCCGATGACGAACGATTTTTTTATACGGTATTTGTCAGACCGGCTTTAACCCGCTATAATTCTCTTTCTTTATTCCAGATTATACGTATGGAAAACGTAGAAAGGTACGTAGCTGATAGCATCCTGACCTACCCTTTTGAATTGCACTGGAATTGTGAGCTCATTGTAACATTAGGGGGTTCTTGAAGTTAAAACGGCCATGTTTACTTAATGAAGGTTACAAATATGGTGTTTATACGTGATCATAAAGAAATTTCGCTAAGAAGGTGCTTCATGACGTGGCTAGGTTTTCTCGGTACCCATTTGTATACCAGGGTGGGGAGAGACAGTTTGGATTAAAGCCTTGTATAAGAAAACAAAATGGCGACAGAGATCAGTCAGACCACGGCTCGAACCACTCACCTTCAGGATGAAAGTCCGGGGGGAGCTCCCATATAAAAGGGGTGGGGAAGTTCGTCGGAAATTTTGAATTAAACCCCTAAAAGAGACCAAGCTAGGCGTGGCTCAAACTTTTTTTGACCCCTAAAAGAGACCATTTTAAAACACAGACAAATATATTATGTTTATATTTCTTCGCGTGCAACCCTAAGCGAGACCTTGACGGCTAAATATAATGGCGTTTTGCCCAGAACACCCTAAGTGAGACCAAAATCCGAAATTTACACCCCTAAGCGAGACGACGAGAATCCCTGCCCCTTTCATATGGGAGTCCCCCTCCCCAGATGAAAGTCCAATGCGCTTTCACATAACGTAATGTTGTTCGTTCTACGAACCATAAAAGATTGTCTGATCGTGAATTGTTCATTGTATGTCCTTTAGAACATTCATCATCACATGACAAGACGAGAAATCATGAAGTATTTTGGCGTTTCAGGACGGGAAATGGGTAAGTGCTGCTATTTGCTATCATAAATGCACTTTGAACGTCTCTTGCGGCTTTTTGGGCAGTGTTTGCACGGCATATTTTGTTTTACCATCTCTTTGCCTCTCAACACAAGCGAGAGAAAGTCCGGGGGGGGGGGGGGGGGTACTCAACAAAGTTTTGTACGGGGATGCTCCGCCCCGAGATCCAAACCCTTACCCTTTCATATACTGTTTTTGACAGAAAAGGTACCCCTTTCATATACCTTTCATTGAAAATGGTACCCCTTTCATATACCTTTCGTTGAAAATGGTACCCCTTTCATATAGCCTTTGCGTGCATCTATGGAGCCACGGTGGTCTAGTGGTTAGTGCGTCGGACTTTCGACCTGAAGGTCGATGGTTCGAAGCCTGGTCTCTGCCGTCGTGTTGTTTCCTTAGACAAGAAACTTTACTCCACACTGTCTCTCTCCACCCAGGTGTATAAATGGGTACCGGCGACAAAAAAATGCTGGGGGTAACCCTGCGATGGACTAGCATCCCATCCAGGGAGGAGTAGCAATATTCCTAGTCGCTTCATGCTACAGAAACCGGGTTTAAGCTCCGGCCGTTGTGAGCCTTCTGGCTCGTGTGCGCGACTTTACTTTACTTACCCTTTCATATACTGTTTTTGACAGAAAAGGTACCCCTTTCATATACCTTTCATTGAAAATGGTACCCCTTTCATATACCTTTCGTTGAAAATGGTACCCCTTTCATATAGCCTTTGCGTGCATCTGTTTGATATATTTTGAAAGGCCCTTTTTATAATACTTAAATTGCAGTTTTCCCTTCCTTTTTTATGCTTCAACTCGTGTTTTCGCTACCATTTTCTATTCTTTGTGAAATCCCAACCCTTTCACATACTTCAACTCGTGAAATCCCGACCCTTTCATATACCTCCAGCATCAAAAAGGTACCCCTTTCGGGCGGAGCATCCCCGTATAGCCCATTATAGGGAGTACCCCCCCCCCCCCCGGGAGAAAGTTTAGGAGTAGTTGAGAACGAGAGTCTGATTTTAAATTTAAGTTGGAATAAAAGTTCCAGTTCTCCAGGTGATGCGTGACACTTGATAAAATAAATCTTTGTTTAAAAGAAGAAAAAATAGTCAATAACAAACGAAAAATTGTGAAGAGTGTCATTAGTGATTTAGATCATTAACGTTTCGGGCATAGCTCTTAGTCAGTGCGCGCGCGCACGTTGTTCACAGGAAATGGAAAGCATTGTTTTGGTCCATAGGTTGCATGGTGCCTAGCCTAAAAATGCTTTCCATTTCGAGGTGTTTCCTGCGGCGATGTTAGCCTGTGCAGAGTCAGAACTTCTGACAAAGATGTCATTCAAATTGTGGCCGCAGTGTTGAAATGTTCTGCCACAGGTAGACCGGGAGTGTTCTTTTGAACGCTTCTTAGATAAAATCAAAGAACAGAGCAAGGCTGATACTACGTAGAACAATTAACGCGACAACGACATGATAGAGCCCAAAATAAAAGCCAAAATGCAACCGTGGACAGCTGTTTCGACCTGGTTGGGTCTCGTCAGCACAGTGTAGCAACAAAAAGATAGAAAAACTAGCGCGAACGCCAATTCTCTACCAAATCGCATGAGGCGATGGTAACAGATGAGAGCTCGAATTCAAATGTTTGCCAATTGACCCACGTCACAGCGGCGCGTAACCATAAGTAATAGGGAAAGAATTTGAAATATCATGTCGTTGTCGCGATAAAGAAATCGAGGATAGACCGAACCATCCCTCAGCGAGTACATGGCCAATACCATGTAAAAAATAATAAGCAGTATTTCGGATCTGAAAAGATCAACGGTCCCAAAATATAACAAGTAAATAATATGCAAAGAACCGCGAACGAAAATGCTACCGTTGTACGTAGGATCTGTAACAGATCTAGTCAGCCAAAAATAGAGATACAAAGTATAGAGCAGTAGTTGATGCGAGCGTGCGATATTTATGGGCAGTGCAATAGGCTGACGAATGAAGTTTGACGAGAAGGCTAGAAAGTCTACGACAGCGTACCAAGGTAGACAGGAAGACATGAGAGTTCACTAGAGCGAGGGCCGTGGGCATATTTGAATGATGGGAGCGCATGATTACTGATGAAATCGTCTGAACTGACTGACAAAAGCCGCCGAGAGTCGAGTTGGCGTACGAAGTTGCAAGAGCACATAGTGTGTGCGTATCAACGAGAGCGCAGATGAGTGCACGAAAAAACATGTGTATGTAAATTGAAGACAGCGGACGAGGATTGGTGAGAGGATACGAGAGTTGATGAAGACATACTACGGTTGAAGAGAGCACATACTATTGATGAGAGCGTTTGAAAGGCATGCGAAATTAAGAGAACTTGAAGAGACAACCGTGAATTGAGAGATAAAAAGAGCGCATGCGAATTTATAGGACAGCGTATGAGGGTTGGCGAGAGTGCATAATACCTGATGAAAGCGCACTAGGGTTGACGAGAGTGGAAAATAGTCGACGAGAGCATACAAGAGATGACGAGATCTAGAGTGCACGAGGGTTGACGAAAGAGTAATGGATTGACGAGAGCCGGCATAGAATCGTACCAAAGTTCGAGAGCGAATTAGAAATTACGAGAGCCCATGATAGTTGACGACAGTGTCCGAATGTCGATGAGAACGAATCAGTGAGAGATGGTGAAAGCGCATTACAGTTGACGACAGTGTAAAAGGATTGACGAGAGCCGCGAATAAGAGATAACGAAAACGGACGATAGTTAACGACAGTGTAAGAAGGTTCACTGTGAGAACGAGAGCGCGTGATAGTTGACGACAGTATTCGAATGTTGATAACAGCGAATGAGAGACGAGAGCGCATGAGAGTTGACGAGAGCGAATAAAAAATGACGAGTGTGAATTATAGTTGACAACAGCGAACGAAGGTTGACTGACAAGTCTTAAAGTGAAGGACGGCGTACGAATGTTTACAAAATCGCGTAAGAGATGACAAAAGCATAAGAAAATTGCCAAGAACCCGTAAGAGTTGACAAAATCATAAGAAAATTTACGAGAGGGGATGAGAGTTGACGATAGAATATGACAATTGCCAAGAGGGAATAAGAAATAATGGCAGTGCATGCCGGATAGCTAACGACTGCGTAAAACTCAAGTGCAGAAATGAGACAGCGGAAAGAAAGCTTGATAGTCTACATCATCGTGCGAGGTTTAACAAAAAGCGAACGATGAATAATGAGAGCGAACGAATGTTGACGAGAACGCCTGAGATTCAAAAACAGCTAAAAAGGGTTTAAGAGAGTGCATGACGAGGAAAGAAGCGAACGAATCTTCACTAAATGTAGAAGAAAACTTACGAGGGTTAACAATAGCGATAAAAACGGATGGATGAAAGCGCACGAGATTTGATAAGAGCGCATAGGACCATGCACTTGTGAAGTAATAAGAGTACAGAGCTTGACGAGAGCGAATGCTACGTCATGAGAGTTGACAAGAGCTTGCTAGGACTTACGATAGCGCAATTAAGTGCTGATTAGAGGGCACTCGGATAATTAAGGTTTACAAGAGAGAGGAAAGTTGATTAACACGCATGAAAGTTTGTGGAGTAACGCACAAATGTTGAGAGCGCTTAACGTTGTTGGTATACTGGAGTTGATAATTAAGAGCACACGAGAGTGAATGATACTTTGAATGAAGGTCTCACACCATTGGCTTGCCACCCTTAGAGATAACAATAGGACAATCAACACAACAATAGACCCTAACCCTAAAAACAATAGCAGCTGCGTTTTACAAGGCCAATGAAAATAGAGGCTTCTAAAAGCTGCGACCCTACCGTTTGCGGAATGATGGAGAGCGCAATCGAGAGTTAATGACAGGGCAGTAAGTTGATATGGGTGTAAATGATGCATGGTTCAACATCTTTTAATCTGTTGATCAACAAATGCTGAACGATATTGCAACTTGTTGAATGAGTAGAAAACACATTCAACATTTTAAAGCGATTGACTGACGACGTTCAACAAGTTGCAACTTGTCAGTTGAACAGAATAGAGCCTGGCATTATTTTTTTCACAACGTTCAACATATTGAATGGCCTATTTCGACATTCAACTTGGCATGATAATTAAACTATTCAACATTTGTTAAACAGCTGTCGCAACATCTACGCGCTGATCAACAAATGTTGAACCCGCGTGTATCATAGCTTAATAGTTGTTTTAAGGCTCAGCCTAAAACAATAATAATTTCCTCTTTCTACTCGCTCGCAGCGAGTCTAAAACAAAATAAGAGAAGGCTAATGAGGCCTGGTAGCAGTCATTTTAGAGAGCAAGAAAGGCAGGCGAGAGGAACAAGATGCTGTATATGTGACCAGTTTTAAGCATGTAATTAATTTTTCCAAAATATTTAAATTGTTTATCAGTCCCCTGCGACGCATTCCAGGCCTCATCGCCTCGAAAAATGACTGCTACCCAAGCCAAAGTCGATGAAAACATTTTATTGAATTGCATTAAAATGTTACAGAATGATATGGGAAAATGTCGAGAAACTGTTCAATTCAATTATCTTGTTTTTTTATCCAGCTTTTTTCTGAACAATAATGTTCTTGGCTCGGTATTTCGGAAACTAATCATAGCGCGTGTTTATCCGAGGTTTGCGTCTGTCTCTCTTTCTCAAAATACTAATTATAGGATGGTATGAAAGTAAGGCAAGAAAATGACAAAAATCCACATTGACATGTTTCAAAACTAAGTTTAAAGTCGATGTTTACTAACTCATTGATATAATAACTATATTGCATGTAAAGTAATTATTTATTTCTTTAATTTTAGATTGAGTATTTATTTTTATTTAGTGTTCAATTAGTTTTATTTTGTTTAATTTAGTGTTATATTTTCAATGAGGTTTTCTGTCTGGATTTCATTCATATTTCGTTGTGGCTAATTTCACTCGCAAGTAGAAAGTATAGAATTCAGTAGAAACAAAACCTTGGCTTAATTTTTAAGTCCTGGATTAGTATCAATTAGCTTTCAAAAAACCGAGCCATGTGAATTACACCTTGTAAGAAAATAGGTGGAAGACTATGGTTACTTGAAACAAAGACCTGTAGAAAATATCATACTGTACATAGTAAACTCTAGTTCTCACTCGTGAGCTGAAATTTGAAAACCGAGAAGAGAGCAACAGCTAAATCGAAATTTTTCTTTTTCTACTATATTAATTAACAAAAATTGTTTCCCCTTCGAAGCAAAAAAATTCTTCATCGATATACATTACTTGCAATCACTCTTATGCCACCGATGTGAAAATTCATCCAACTCTTTTCCACATATTTTATAATTATATCATTGTCAGAAAATGAAATTCTTCGTGTTCTGATTTCATAAACAGCAGCTTTGTCTGTCTTTGATTCTTTACAATGGATTGAACCCGGTTGAAAGACTAGCGTATGTCGATCACTTTTCACTCATTTGGAATCCAGCTAAACAACTTCATGACCAAGGGAACGCCCTAAAAATAGAAAAGATACAAAATCAGTAGACGGATGACGCATTTCACTAGACTCGGCCTCCTGTTCTTCGAGCTCTTTAACAATCATTATCCGCGCCTCCTGATCATAACTAATAAGCATTTTCGTTTCCAAAGAACTTGTTGCTGAACAAAAGGAATGCTGTATGACACAGTATTGGTGATGCTAGAATGTCCGCCCAAAATAGAGATAACTGTGAGAAACATAGTCCCCATATTTTACGTATACCACTTTTCGAGGCATGCTTACATGAATTTGTGCGGTTGTCTGTAGCAAACAATCGATTTTCCCTCAGAATAAAGGTTATTTTCGTATTTTTGAAACGAATTTGGTTCAGTTTGAAGACGAACCTGAAAAACAAAACAAAACAAAAAAACAAAAACAATTAAAACCACCAGAGTAAGCAATAAATAATCAAACTCTAATGGCGGGAAAGTGGATATTAAAGTTCGCCTTACAAACGTTATTGGCATGTATTGCCAGTGAGAACATTCGTATAACCCATTCCCTCCCTCCCATCTCCAATCCAACAGCCCCTTCCCAATCCCAGCGAGACACACAGACACACACACCATTTGTTCCCCGGTTTCCAATCCGACTTCTTTGGATAGGCGTGTACTGAAGTTTGTTTGTAAATTATTATTATTAGTGGTTCTCATCTAGCTCCGAGGAGTTTTCCTATCTCCACAAGGAAGATTTAGGTTAACAGTTTTGTTTTGAAAATCACTTGCTGGTGATGATTGGCCTAGCTGTCATAAATACGTCATATTAAACATACCGATTGAACTTGTCGTTATTAACGCCAATTAACGTGCAACCTGCTAGAAGATGTCCCCGTTTTCATCCTGCGTTCGGACGGATGATCGTTTGGTGTAGACTGAGATAAATGTTGTTCTGAAAACTTAAAACACAGCAAGTCACTACTGGATTATAATGATCGAATGTCAGTTTTTCTAAAGTAAATATTGAAAAGCCATCATCTCCTCAGTGTTATTGTTTGTGATGTTCTACAAAAGACAATTTAATAATACCAGATAAATTGCTTGAACTCAGTCAATTTAGTTTGTAACATATGGCAAACTTTACGGGTTCGAATCCCGTGCAAGGCAGAATTTAATATTCTGTGTTTTATTTTACAACTTCCTGAGCCATCGATATTTCCAGGATCGCCGTTTGATTCATTCGTCCATTTGCTCATGTAGTTTATAAATATGACTTTTTCAAGCTAAGTTACTACACCATTATTATTAAACTAACAACAAGTCTTTCTCTGAAATTGCAATCTGATTTCAAACTGTTATATTTTGGGATTTTCGGCGATACAGAAAATTGAAACAAAATTGTGACCCCCGCTTGAATACAGACCGTCCGTTCGGCGGTAGTACTTGATTGCCGGTGCACTAAATCCGGTGTGACCCGGATGAAACTACCTGTCATCCTAGGCGATCACAGTACAGTATAGTATCGGTTAGCTCTGGATTGAGCCGTCCAGTCAACTGCGTTGATCTGCGATAACTGTACCCGTGTGCAATGCCGCTAGAATGTCGCCGGTTTCACCTCGCGGGGCAGCTGACGTCGCAGAACACTCCAAGCTGTACTCCATACCTACGGGACGAGAAAGTGAGACAAGCACCAAGTGGAACGCACGAAACCCTCCACCTAGCTTTGGGTCACTACATTTGTAGCTATTGGCCATCCTTTCGTTATTGATTTTTTTATCGACAATTGTGTGCTCGATTTCATTTGTTACTTTAGCAGTTGAATCCAACGGTAGAACAAACTAGGTAGCTGAGGTCGCCACCTGTCAATATGACCCGAGTTTGAATCCCGGTGGTAATGGATTTAATGAATGACTTTTGTGTTAATTACATGATATGAATAGAATTATATCTTGCCTTGCAAATCGCGTTGAACGTACAGTATCTTGAATCCTGACCTTTAACTCGGTATCCTGTAAAGGATTGAAATTCAGTTATTTCCGCCACTTAAGGTTATTTTCTAAACTTTTGTTTTAACTTTCTAATTCGATTTTTATGTTAAATCGAAAGACGAAAAGAGTGCTTTTAGGTTTCTCTTGTAATGTCACTACATTTGATATGGGTTTCTCAAAGTTCCCAAATAAATTTCAACCCCTAAAGCTATTATAAACTCTGCTTGAAACCATTAAAACTATTCTGAACAAAACTTGGCATTTCAGGTCAAAAAGGTTTTCAGGACGTTTAAGAAAAGCACGCCTGTGTATGAGATGTTCTATCCTGGACGAAATAAAGAGGCTTGCTAAGCTTAGACCTAAGTAGATATCCCCAGTCATAGGGTGGCCGAGCGATAAACGAGACAGGGGACACGCGCGAAACAATTGCCTCGCGCGTGTTCATGATATTTCTGTTTTTGCTTGACTATGCCTGATAGACAAATAAAACAGATCCTGAGTGCAAGATAACTGGCAAGATTGATGTCTATTTGTATGTGGAATGTTATTAAAATATCAGAGTTTTACATACCTCTTACTTTGTGTTTGGAACATAAAATTATTTGTTCTTTGCATCTTCCAGACTAGTACTGCTGAGTACTGGATTTGCGAAAGTATGTTATCTTCATACCTCTAGTAAAAAAAGGAAAGACATTTAATTAAATTGATTTAAAAGAGACCCTCAGTCTGAATTTCAAAATAAGCCTAGTGTGGCGTGGCAAAATTTTTTTCCGCAATAATCTTTGGGCTCGCTCAATTGACGAATTCCTCTAATGCAGGAGAAAGAGAAGATTTGCCATAAGTACTAACATTGCAAATCTCCTGCTTTTTCTGTCAGACTTAGACTGATACTGATTCTTCGTTCCTTAGCAATTCTCGGTTTGTTATCTGCAAAACTGGGACAAGAAAAGGGAAATTAACGCAATAATAACGAACCCGTTATTGCCAATTCATAAATAATATTTTTATACCAAGACACTACAATGGTGTTCTTATTGACCAAGGTAAATGATTCACTGAAGACAGTCAGTTCTAAATCTCATTATTAATAATAATTCAGGAAATCACTACCGTGAAGGAAGTGGGCTATAAAAACTCAGCTTCGCCTTGTTTTCAACCCACTTTCACTGTTTGGATATCGTGATTAACAATCTCCTTGCGTTTGATATGAGGGAGCACGTTTTAACGCAGCTTCATTATCAAAAGTACTTCTACTGCTGTAAAAGTGCCCGGTCTAAATGACAGATAGATTCGATCAGCAAATTAAAACTATACAAATGAAAAGGTAATCATCGGAAATAAATAACAACATTTATACAGCTTTAGCTTAGTCATCATCTTTAAATTCGGACTTTTGAATAATTTCTAAATAGAGTAGCAATTCTTCACAACTTTCCTACCACTTCACTTTGTTTGTAGTTACATATTATCAACTGAGGAGAGCAAATTTGCAATAAAAATAAAGCACGTTTCAACGCATCTTCGTTATCAAAAGTACTTTTACTTCTATAAAAGTGCCTGGCGTAATGAACGACAGATAAGTTTTACTTGTATGTCGGTGAAGAGAAATAAATTTGGTCTTGATTCATACTCAAAATGTCGTGATTTTAGCCCTAGCTTGCACAATAGGCGCTTCTGTGGTGCGCTACGCGAAGCGCATGAAACGAGCGCGGAGCGTGAGTCACGCAATGGAGAGAAGAAAAATGCCTGTTGTCTCGGCTACTTTAGCTCGGGCTATCGATGGTTCTACATATGAAATTAGATATTACTTACCTCATACACCGTATTTATCACAAGCAGTCTTAAAGGGAGAATAACCTTAAGAATCGTGGGTCTCAACGCAAGTAATTATGAACGGGATCAGTTTTCTTGTTAGAGAGACGCTGACAATATGAGATCCATTCGCAGTGTTGACCTGTGCAGTATCGATTGTACAATTCTTGCACTTAATCCTCATTGCATGCCTGACATATTTCTTTCTTCCCACTTGCCACAAAATCCTGGCGAACTTTGCTTTGATAGTCTAAATTTAAGCGATCAATGACGAGTTTCAACAGAGCAGCAAACTAAAAGATCGTTAAGAAAATTCAAATATCGTCTTGGTATGATTTGCGCATGGGTGAATGAAAAGTTTAATCATTTCATTAATTCACTACGGCGAAATTCATGAATAACAATCATATTCAGTAAAAAATATTCACATTGAAGTGTGTTTTAAATATTTTCACTAATTATAATAATGTAAGACAATGCGGAACGTGCGAGAAAAAAATTTGAAAACAAAACAGGTTATGCTCCAATACGTGCGGAAAAATTGAAACATTTGAAACGTTTTTTAAAAATTGCTATATTTTTTTATTTTTTTTTTATTTTCGCATTTGGTTTGACGGCTTTTTTTCTGTGAATACATTTAACCCTCTCAAGGCAGACACTTCTATAATGATTATCTATTTGTCCAAGACAAAAGTTTTCCTTTCTAAATTAAGGAGAATTTAAGCAGTGTCGCATTATGAACTGCATGTAGCTTTTTTTTGCGAGGCGCCATGCTAGTCCTGAAAACAACACAGCTGCGTGATATCCAGGTCCAATGAAATTAGAGGTTCCGAAGAGGTGCATGCCTTCTGTATTTTGTCCGGTTATTTGGTAGCCGATTAACACTAATCCAGGATTAGAGTCAGTTTTGAATTCAGTTGAATAACTAATCGATTGAAATTTTTCCGTAGTTTAATAAATTGATCTTCAGTTTCAACTTTGACTTGTCTTCACGTCTAGCTAAAAATAAGCTTTTAACCCGCGATGCCTCGTCCGTACATTGATGATCTTAGATGGCGGGCCATATGGATAAAAGAGTTTTCACATAGCGTGGATGAATAACCACAATAGCTTTCTGGATTGTCGCGTGCACTTTTACGCTTTTTTCCGACAACCTTTCTCAAAACAGCTGTACACACGAGCCTTTTTGGCGAGTGTGTATGCTAAGAAATATCAAGTCAAGAATACTTTACTTTAGATTGTTTAGCGAAAGAAAGCATTGCATAAATATTTTTGCCCATGCCTTTGTAACATTTTACGATTGATGGTCTTCTGAAGATCTCCGACAATTTTCCCGTCCCGTCAGAGGTTCCCGCCCAATCTAAATACCGAACATGGAATCGAAGTCAAAACGTGTTCGTGAGGTCGAAGTAAATGTCTACGGTAGGTCGAAGTGAATGTGTTCGTGAACTCGCGAAGCATGTCGGGACAATTAATGGCCATAGCCTAACAGAGTTCCTGCCCAAAGCATGTCGGGAAATTCAATGGCAAAACGAAACGGAGGCTTCCGCCCAAACTACATACACAACATGGTATCGAAGTGAAAACGTGTTTCTGAGTTCGAAGAAAACGTGTTTCTGAGTTCGAAGAAAACGTGTGCGTTACGTCGAAGAATGTGTTCGTGAAGTCGCCAAGCATGTCGGGACATTCAATCGAAGTAAATGTGCGCGTGATGTCGAAGTGAATATGTTCGCGAAGTCGCCAGGCATGTCGGAACATTCAATCGAAGTGATATGTTCGTGAAGTCGCAAGGCATGTCGGGACATTATATGGCCAATGCGGGAAGGACTTTCCGCTCAAAGCATGTCGGGAAATTCGATGGCAAAAACGAAACGGTCTTCCCTTCCAATTTCCTTCCATTTTGCGTGTGGCAGGATGGAAAACAAGCAATGTTTTCTCTGTTTCGTCCAACATGGAGGACAGTTTTGTAAATGTGGACGAGAAGGCAAGTGAAGGCATCGAAAAAACGTTTTGTCTGTTTAGCACAAGCTACGTTTGACAATTGAGAAAAATATGAAACCAAAGCGAAAAATAGTTTTGTTGACGTGGAAAATGCCGGAAAAATTAGGAAAAAGTCGTCGAACAGTCATGATCAAGCACAGTGGAGTGCTACGAGGCTAATTTTTCGTCACAGATGAAGGGACAGGAGTCTCGAAGCGTTGAATTTTTCGGTTCCAAAAAGCACCTAAATAACCACAGGTAGCCCAAGCTTACGTCACGAGAAAGCGAGAGTGTGTGAGACGGGACGTGACCCTTCGATGAATACTGGGTTACACGGCGGCCGTTTTAAAAATTTAAGACTTTGTATGGGGAAAAAATAACGTAGATTTCGGACGCTTAATAAAGCGAAATTTTTGCATTAATTCAATAAAGTGACTCTATTGAACTCACCTCTGGTGTATTCTTTTGTCCTTTGGGTTATTTCAAGCCGTTTTGGGTTGTTTTGTCACCACTGTTACAGTGGAACCCCCGCCTAACGGACAGTTTTATAAGTTCCGGCGGAGCGGTGATACATTTTCTGTTAAAAAGACCCCGTTATAATGGACACACCCGTTACAACGGACAACGGACACTTTTTTACAGCCCGAACAGAAAAATTTAATACAAAATCAACCCCGTTATAACGGACAGTCTGCTGCACTAATATTATACGATTAAAAATATCCTTTTGGATATCGTATGTGACAAGAGTTCGCCACAGTGGCGAGACAGAAACGTAGAGCTAAGACTACAGTATGTTCACATGTGTTCAGTGTGCAGTCTTCTTTTTATTTTTCTCTACATTGTCATTTTTTCGTTTGGCTGAAAAAAAAAATTCAACGAGTCAAAACAAACAACCGTCACGGACTAGGAAATAACAGTTTTCTTATTTTCGGTATCGCTATGAAATTGTACGTGAAGATTTAATCCTGATTAGAGACGAATGGAAATGAATACATTTGCAAGGGGATAAACATTTCGTTAGAAAAAAAACAACGTTACAATTGATTGTCAAGGTTTTATGATTTGTTTTGATTTGAGACGTTTCCAATGTTGCGTCATTGATGTGTATGCTATAATAGAGGTTTATATTAATAAATTCAATAAAGTGACGTAATCTGTAAGAAACCCTATTATAACGGACACCCCGTTATAACGGACACTTAAGGGACACTCTCTTGTCCCTTCGGTGTCCGTTATAACGGGTTTCCACTGTATTTCCTTCATAAGACGTCTTAAGTCTTACTGTTCCTCTGTTCCCTCTGTTCCTCAGTGCCCACTGTTCCTCTGTTCCCACCGTTCCCCTCTGTGCCCACTGTTCCTCTGTGCTCACTGTTCCTCTGTGCCCACTGTTCCTCTGTTCCCACCGTTCCCCTCTGTGCCCACTGTTCCTCTGTGCCCACTGTTCCTCTGTGCTCACTGTTCCTCTGTTCCCACTGTTTCTCTGTGCCCATTGTTCCTCTGTTCCCACGTTCCTCTGTGACCACTGTTCCTCTGTGCCCACTGTTCCTCTGTGCCCAAAGTTCCTCTGTGCCCACTGTTCCTCTGTGCCCAAAGTTCCTCTGTGCCCACTGTTCCTCTGTGCCCACTGTTCCTCTGTTCTCGCTGTTCCTTTGTACCCACTGTTCCTATGTGCGTTTGAATTATACTGCCTTCAAGTTATGATTAATTATTTCAGATCCCGCTAAGTAATGATTAACTATTTCAGTTCCCGGTATATAAGGGATCTCCCCACGAGGGATCTCCCAAAATGCAAGGGTTTCGGCCAGTCTCAGAAGCTAAGCGGCCTTGAGAACAAACTGTAGAATACATATAACCTGGAATAGAATATATCCTGTAAAAGCGAATAGAATACTAAATAGGTAACAGTAAATTTCTTTTAAAAGGTTTCCGCTTCGACCAACTGACTTTCAACCTCAACGGCGTCTGTGTAAAATGAGCTGCTTGCTGGTCGCCGCCGTTTGATAATATAGTTTGCTTGAATTGCATGGCGGGAAGATGGTAATATCCTCCTTTTTACAGATCCTACGTACACCGGTAGCATTTTCGTTAGCGGTTCTTTGCTTCTTATTTGCTTCTCAGATGTTTACCAAAGCGTTCACCCCGATGTACAGAAGAGGGCAACGACGACAAGAGATGCAATGCACAACGTTTTTTGTTTGTTATGTAAAGTGTTCATGAATGGCGATTGAACATTTGGGGCCGCATCCCCTGTGTCGCACCTGTAATTACATTACGTCAAATATACAATTAATGCAACAATACTTAAAAGACGTGTTTGGGCCATTAGTGCAAATATACTGGAACCTTAAGAATGACGTCATATCCATGACCTCTATGACACGGACGCCACTCTAATACGGTTGTGACTAGAATGGATACTCCAAAATCAGGTTGGACCACCTCGGACACTTATTGAGAATTACATAACGTAATGTCGACACTTAGGATTTATTTTCAATCAATTTTTAAGTGTGAAAAAGAAAATCTAAAATCCCCACTCAGGATTGAACCTGTGACCTCAGCTAGGGTTAGGCTTACATAGCCTACTGTACCAGAGTACCACCTAGCTTCTCGGGTTGTTTAGGCCTAAATTTAAATTACATAAACTGCTAACCCCAACCTCAACTGGAAGCTAACCAGTTACTCCGTTATATAAGTCTCAATAAGGCGTCCGAGGTGGTCCAACCTGATTTTGGAGTATCCATTCTAGTCACCACCACTCTAATACAGACATTTGGTTCCGCCCCTTTAGAGAGGTTCAACTGTATTTGTAATAATCGCATTGACATGAATTCTCCTCATTTAGTTCCAGAATACGAGGTTATTCACCCTTACCAATCAAATGCAGCAGGAAAAGCCATCTCGTTTGAACTCCACCAATCGCGACAAAGAAGAAGTACAGATGATTCTGATGTGAAGTACTTCCAATTGGAGGCCTTCGGATCAGACCTTCATATAAGACTGAAACGAAATATCGCGCTGATGGACCCTGGACTCACAGTTGAGTCTCAAAACGAGGACGGGTCTATGACGTCACACTCCGCACCAGATAACACTTTTTACCTGGGGCATGTTTCTTCGGACCCAGGCTCCGTTGTGGCACTCAGTACCCATCGAGGATTGGTAAACATTTCATTTTAGAATGTTATAAATAATTTACAGTACTTGTTTAGGTATTTATCTCAGCTTGTGTCGTTCTCGAAATCGAATTCCTGAATACCACGGCTCAAAATGTACAACGACGACTAAATGAGTATCCTCATTCTTATTGCTATCTACGCCTTGTATTATATATCGTGTTTTCATGATTATGGCCAGGAGCTTGCTTTAAGCTTGTTTAATTATCGTAAAATCGGAAGAAAAAAATCACCAAAAGTGATAAACGCAAAGAAATATCTACTAAAAACGCAAGAGCGACTAAAAAAACTCAAAATTTCACCAGAATGGAAACTTTGATTTCTTAACCGACTGTCACGAAATCAAAATTGGTGAACAGTAATCCACTTCCATCCTTGTACTCCTGCGCTTGTTCTCCAAACTTCTGCTTCTGTATTGCTCTATAGAATCTTTTTATGCAATTTAGTTGTATATTTGGTGGCATTTAACGTGGAAATTAAAGGAACACTGTCACCTATTTTTAGTATCACTTTGAAAAGCGAAAAAACATATTTGTTTCAATGGAAACCTTAACATAATGCGGGCCCAGTTTTGTTAACAAATACTCTTCGAGTGCACAGAAACTAGTATTCGTTATCTTTGGCTGCGGATGGCCAGGATGGAAATGGATTGCAACTCGAAAAAATTAGCCAATTTTTTCAAGTTCTCCCAAGAGTCGTGGAAAAATCGCAGAAAAACTTATTATGGTTTGTTCTTCCTTGAAGAAATCACTTGATATTATCTTCTTGGTGTTCTAAAAGCAATTTTATGTTTGAGCAAAGATACTTTGTCATATAGACACTTTTAATAAATACCACGATGCATCATTTTCCGCTAATGACGTCAAACATATTCTTTTGAATTCTCTTGCAATTCAAAAGAATACATTTGACATCAATAGCGGAATGTGATGCAATCTGGTATTTATTAAAAGGGTCTATATTTAGTGTATTTTGACCAAAACACAGCAAAATCTGCGTGACAATGCCCCTTTAAGCTGTAATCACTTTTTGTTTTTTAGACTGGTATGATACAGACTTCACGTGACACATTGTACGTTCAGCCTCTTTCCATGCACCTGGCTAAACGCGTGGCAAGGAATGAACAAACCACTCCCCATCTGGTCATTAAGAGGTCTTTAAGAAAAGGTGCGTAAAGCTTATGTCTTTATATAGGTATTTAAGAAAAGGTGCGTAAAGCTTGTGTTTTTATAGGTCTTGAAGAAAAGGTGCATAAAGCTTGTGTATTTACATGGCACTCATTGCAACAGAAGAGATACTGACAAATGAGGTATATAATGAATCATATATGAACTGCGGATAGAGAATGTAAAGTGAAGAAATGACCCACGCAGTTGTGTTCAGTGGTTTAAGCAATTGCAAAGAAGCTTGAAAAAAATTCAAAGCTTCAACGGGGTTTGAACCAATAACTTCGCGTTACCGGTGTGAGCCCGAGGAAAAGTAAACAGAATACGTTTCGTCGGGATGACGCCCTCGTTCCTCGCGGCTCGTGCGGGTTTCGCCGCTCGCCCGCGCACGACTAACTAAAAAGATAAGATACTGCTCGCAGTCTATCGGAGTGCCAAAGTAGACAATTAAATAAAGTTATTTCTTTTGTTACGTGTGTGTTCATAAACAATTCTGATCCCTTTTCTTTTCCACACTACACGTAACGAGTTTTTGTCCACACGACGATTTCCGTAAAGTTTTCACCTGTCCACATCAATTAATGCGTTTTCGTTTGAGGGCGCACAGTTTTCAATGCGATGCTTTACCAAATGAGATATGAAGCCACACACATTGGGAGCATGGTCAATTGTGAGTTCATGTGTTCCTGTGAAAGTGATAGAATGACAAATGAAGTATATGAATGAATCATATACGAACATGTTGCGGGAGCATGTTGCAAAAAAACCTCGTTCCCAGGGTCTCTATTCTTTTCATCCTCTGGAGATCCTGAGAACGAGGTTGGTTGCAAAATCTGAAGACAGCGTCGCCGCAACAAAATGTTGCATTGAAAATAATCCGCGCGCTGTTATGTGGTACTTTCCAGTGCCGGATTAAATGTCATTTTTTTAAAGGGTTGAGACGTCAAAGAAGATCCGCACACAGTGATATTAAAAAATATTTGAAAACTGCAATGGTGGTTCCAACAAGCCTGGAGACCAAATATGGCGGACACAGCGAGACCATTCAAAGACTGCTGGTTATGGCTAACATAGTGAGTTATCCAATCACAGGGCTCTATTTCCAGAGCGTTGAATCACGTGAGACTCACGTGATGCATTATATTTATAGGTTTAAATCACGCGAGGCACTGTAAGTTTACAAGATAATAATCAAACAGTAACATCAAACAAAGTTTACTCTATTGGTGATGTAGAGATGTTGTGTACGTGGCCGCTATTTCGTATCTGTCCCTTTCACCCTAATTTAATTACAGTCAACTCTCTCTTAACGACCACTCTCTTAAGCGACCACTTCCCGTAAGCGACCACTCTTGTAAATAACCGTTTTGTTTCTCCGTCAAATAATGTTTGTCTTAAATTTTTCTCTTAAGCGACCACTTTTTCCTGCATCAAGGGTGTACTTAATTTTGTTATTAGCTTTTTAGTTCTTTTACTATCATCTAATAGTTAACAATATTTTAAGTTTCTTGTGTAGACGCCTCGCTTGGGGCTTCGAGCTCCGTTCGCTCCTTTTCCCTTTGGTACATCTTATTTGGTAAGTTTGTCCAAAAAAGTTAAAAAAAAAACCTAGAAGAATACTTTTGGTCAATTAGGGATAACCTGAATTCGTTACTTTTGCAAGAGGAAACGCCAAACACTACTTTAATTTACTTTAATTTACTAATTTAATCTACTTTAATTTACTTTAATTTACAGCAACCATCAGGGACGTCGGGCACTCCGATAGACTGCTCGCAGTCTATCGGAGTGCCAAAGTAGGCAATTAATGAAGTTATTTCTTTTGTTACGTGTGTGTTCAATTCTGATCCCTTTTCTTAGATCTTGTCCACACTACATGTAACGAGTTTTTGTCCACACTACAACTTCCGTACCTTTTTCACCTGTCCACATCAATCAATGCGTTTTCGTTTGAGGGCGCACAGTTTTCAATGCATTTTCGCTATGATCTAAAAACGATGCAAATGACTCCATCACTTTCAAAAGTTTCCGTCTTATACCTATCCTCATACCAATTTATTTTTTTCAGTGAAAACTTCCGTATTCACCCGTTCACACTAAAAACTTTGCGTTTTCGGACGTCTCCTTTTAAAAACCGTTTCCGTTTTCATTGGCATCTACAATCAGTAGGAATATTTAAAATGCATCTAAATCTACGCCTTCTTTAAGGAAAAAGAATTATTATAGACGGGACCTTGGAGCGATTGCCTGTTTGCTTTTGTCAATGGTCAGTATGGCGAAGAGCAACTGAGGTTCAAGTCATTAATGATCACTTCGCCGAACTTTAACAATGACAGGACATTTCGAAACATCCCCAAACCGCTTTAAAATGGCCTTCAATAGCCGATTTCCAAGTTATTTTTAGCCTTCTTTTCAAACCGAGGCCAAGTACAAAACCATTCATATGGATATAAGTTCTATTTGCATGTCAAACAAAACTCATATCCATATGAATGGTTTTGCACTTGGCCTCGGTTTGAAAAGGAGGCTAAGAGAAACTCGGAAATGGGCTATTAATTCAAAGGGACCTTCTTTGATCAGTTATTTTAGAACCATTTATTTTATTTTATTTTTTTAGGTTGCAGGTTTGTTTCAAGATGAATCCATTGGAGCCACTAAAATAAACTACATTGTCAGCAATATCTACATCGTGCCTCCAAAAAAGGTAACGAAGACTAACAAGACTCACGGCGATTTTTTCGTAATAGCTTTCTTTTAAACAAGATGTGCTAAAAACAGTTTTGCCTTATAGAAAAGGTTCATTGCTCAAAATTCTACATTGCGCCAAACTTTTACTTGACTAAGAAATTATGCGTTAGATTTGAAATCCAGAGCGTGACGTGGTAGAGTCCTGAATATGCTGGGGGAAAAAACTTTACTGAATCTTGCGGTGGACTATTTGGTTGTTTTCAAAAGAAAGTGAGGTATTGCGACGTTGGTAGAGTGGAACTTTAAAACTGTTATCAACTGAGTGTGAAACGACAGAAATTTTAGGGGGAGGGGGACAGTGGGGTCAAAACCTCCCGATTTCCATTCTCCGTTCTCCCGCCTCCCGTACCTTTGTGTCCCTTTGTCTTCCGACTCCCGCCCTGCGAGACACTGACACACGTGTAAATGTGTCATGTCATCTCATTCATGACCTATGACGTAACCGACTTGAAAAGGTTTCCAATGCTGTTTTTTAGCCCGAGTACGAATTTACATTTTCTCGCATATAAAATTTTGTTTTATGAACCTCGGAGGACGTAAATGGATGTAAAATAAAAACGTTGTTGGGTTCGTGTTTTTGACTAGATGCATGATAAGCAGTAATAAATAACGAACGCTTGCCTTTTTGAATTTCTCTCCCGCTTCCCGCCCTCGTAGAGATCCCGCTTCCCGCCCTTCCTTGTCCCGTTTCCCGTACCCCTCCCGCCCCCTGTTCTTTCGGGTTCCCGCTCCCCTGTCCCCCCTCATTTTAAGACACGAACCGAAAAGAGATTCAGAGGTGACGTTTCGAGCGCTTGCCCTTTGTTCGAGCGAATCCGCTCTGACGAAAAGCTAGCGCCCGAAAAGAATCTCTTTACGGTGACCAATTTACCTCATCAACCCAGTTGATAAAGCGCGAACGTAATATCACAGTTTCTTTAGAAACTAACCGTTTTTTTTTTTTGAAAATCTCTTACTTTATTTACCAAAAACACAACATTACATTTACAATATTTCAGCAAACAGTGATATAGCCTATGAACAAAAAATACCCACTATTTACAAATTTAATTTCAACTAGCTTAGGAAAAAAAATACAGTCAGCGTAAACAATAACTTTCTACATTTATACACGTGAACAAAAGCACACACGTACACACACCACAAACATGTACACGCGACAAGGGTTTATTTGGTCAAGAGTTCTTATCCCCAGAATATCACTTTTTAACCGTGATATACATAACTTTTAACATACGAATTTTTCAATTTTATATTTCAGAGCAATTTTACGGGTAAATTCTTGTAGACAAAGAGATTTCTCATCTAGTTTTGTGCTGTATATATAATACTTCATGAACAGAAGGGTGAAATTTAGTCTTCTCGTAAGTTCTTCAGTTTTGATGTTTCTAAGAATTCCAAACAGAATTTCCTTTTCGCTCGGAGCGAAATTACTGTTATACGTATTATTAAACCAAAACTAACCGTTTTTACTCATTTAGTGAGATCACTTACTAACCAGAAATGAAGCAACAGTGCCTGATGAGAGACTCAATGTCATCTATTTTAAGTATCACTTTGAAAAGTAAAAAAAACCACACATTTATATCAACAAAAATCTTAAAACAATGCTCCACTTTTGTTGACCCTTACTCTACTAATACATGTACATTGAAACTATAAGAAGCGTGTCTTTGGCTGTATATGGCCGGGATGAAAATGAATTGAAAAATTTGGCCAACATTTTCAAGTTCTTCCTTTGCATCTTGGAAAAATCGTTTGAATCTCAACGTGGCGTGTTCTCTCGTCGTGGAATCACCTGCTATTTTGCTCTCGGTGCACGTGGTCTTTGAGTATTTTGTTTAGGAGCATAGGTACTTTATCAAATATTTAGTAGAGTCTCCGTGACATTGCTCCCAGTTTGAGGTTCGGAGACAGACTTTATCTTGCTTATCTTATATATCTTTTTCAATTTTTGTTTTAGTTAAAGTTTGCGCTTTACGCTTCCAATCAGATGAAGCTCATGAGGATGCTCTTATGGGCGGTGAAACAAAATCGGGATGAGAACGATTTTGACGCGTTTAGTTTCATCTCCGAAGGCGGTTCAGGGGGTAAGACAAGTAAATCCACAACCTGAGAAAGCAGACCAATCTTGCAGTAATCTTGTTCCTTGGTTCTTTCTTCTTCCCTTCTCTCTTGCTTATGTTTTGGTTCCCACTAGCGACAAAACGATCATAATAATAATCATAAGGGGCGTTATGTCGCTTATGTCGTAGTGGGAACGCCAAAAAACATGATCATGCTAGGATCGACAATCATAATCACAAGAAAATGATCGGTAACCTATATACTAAGGACGGAGTACCAAAAAAATTCCTGCAGAAGAAATTTAAGAGAAAAAAAAATCGTGCACGAGAAAGTACGTGAAAAAAAATTCAAGCATTTTGGTAAAAAAAGTTCTTGCAAATAGTGATGCTGAAAAAAAAAATTCATACTCAGAAGAAATTGCCCCCCCCCCCCCACACACACAAAAATTAAATGGTCCGTCCCCTACCATAAAGCTAATGAAATGTAGAATCCAGTACATCTTCATCTTTAAAGTTATTTTGCTTTAGTAAGCGCACACAAGCCTTCAAATTTAATTTTGCTTTTTGGTTGTGTCCGTAAGGAGCCCAGCCGACTGCCAATAGAGTATTTGATGTTAACTTTAATGTTAACTTCTGTTCTTCCCGAAGATAGCTATGCGTAGTCATTCATTCATTCATTCATTCATTCATTTATTTTTTCCATTAACCACAAATGCAACAACAGTATAATTTAAGTCACTGCCGTTTGCAGTAGATATAGTCTTATCTTTCTTAACGTTTGTTTTTTTTTCAGTAAAAAGTTCTCATGGTACCTTGTGCCGCTTGGTGTCCGGGTCTGCCGTAAATGACGTTGGACTTGAAACTGCCTGGTACATCGCGCATGGGATTGGACACAAGTGAGCACCTTATACACTTACGTCACTTATTCAGGCCAAGTTTAAACTTTAAGATTGAAAACCGCTCTCTCAAGCTTGAAATAAAGCGTTTTTATTTCATTCTAATGAAAAGTCCCAAATTTCGCATTTAGAAAGGCTAACATTTAACCATTATAAAATCACAGTCCACCCCACAAACATGGTAAGCCTGTGCTTTCAGATGGAAATAAAACTCATTTTACAGTGAATGGTTTCGTACCAGCTGGCTTCGCTTTGATAAAGACTCATTACCCTTCCACTCCCAAGACATGTAGTGTAGTTCTAACTCATGAGTCTAGTAGTATATATAATAGCGGTTTTACGACGGGTGGATCATGTGGATCATGTGGATCATGTGGATCATGTGGATCATGTGGATCATGTGGATCATGTGGATTTATGTGGATCTGCATAATAAGAGATGTAATATTCGAAGAGGAAACCTTTGCTTCCGAAAAAAAGGCAACAAAGCTTTAGGACTGCAATACAGCCTTATAGTGAATTCGCGCTACGTCCGTAAAGCTTTGTTGCCTTTTTTTTCGGAAGCAAAGGTTTCCTCTGAAAACGATTTTACGTTTGGTTCATCTCCGTGTAAGTAAATCCACTTTGTTTTATCGTTTGAATAATGTCTTAATTTAACTGGAGAACTCGGACGGGGGTTGTAAGGATTTTGGGAACTGGTATATTTCTATAACGCCACGTTTATCATCCAAGAAATTTATTATTCGAGGCTGTTTTTGCAAATCCACCACCACCACCACAATTCTCCGCCACCACCACCGCCACCACCACAATTCTCCGCCACCACCACCGCCACCACCACCACCACCACCACAATTCTGTGCCACCACCACCACCACCGCCACCACCACCACCGCCACCACCACCACCACCACCACCACAATTCTCTGCCACCACCACCGCCACCACCACCACCACCGCCACCACCACCACCACCGCCACCACCACCACCACCGCCACCACCACCACATCGATCCCACATCGACCCTGCATCGACCCCACATCGACCCCACATCGACCCCACATCGACCCTACATCGACCCTACATCGACCCCACATCGACCTTACATCGACCCCACATCGACCTGTCTCATACGTTAACTCTTACGTCATGCTTTACTGACTCGGGTAAGCCGTCTAACACCTATTGTCTACGGCAATGACGTCACTTTCGAATATTACATCTCTTATTATGCAGATCCACATGAATCCACATGATCCACATGATCCACCCGTCGTAAAACCGCTATTATATATACTACTGAGTCTATCGACGAAATCCTATGGTGTGACCATTCAAATGAAACCTCTTTGGCAGTACTTTTGTATGGTACCATTTGTTCCAACTTTCGAGACTGTTGATGAAATCCTATGGTGTGACCATTCAAATGAAACCTCTTCGGCAGTACTTTTGCATGGTACCATTTGTTCTAACTTTTGAGTCTGTTGATGAAATGCTATGGTGTGACCATTCAAATGAAACCTCTTCGGCAGTACTTTTGCATGGTACCATTTGTTCTAACTTTTGAGTCTGTGGATGAAATCCTATGGTGTGACCATTCAAATGAAACATCTTTGGCAGTACTTTTGCATGGTGCTATTTATTTTTAATATATTACAAAATGAAATTTGGGATTTTGCTTGAATTTTGATTTTTGGCAATATTGGGGGATAACGGGTTAAAGCGACTCGGGCCTAATTGTTCTTTCTTTGTGTGGCCTAAATGCAGCATGGGATTGGCTCATGATGGTAGCGGTGCTGCCCGTGACTGCCCAAACAAGAAGTTTATCATGTCTTCTGAGAAAACGAGTGCTTTATCAAGTTACCTATGGTCAACTTGCAGCCGAAATCAAATTCAGGAGTTTTTAAACTCAGGGTGAGTAATAAGCGACTGAGCGCAGCAGATGTACTACTTTCTCGTAACAGGACATCAGAAAATACTCTATAGACCATTGGTTCCCAGGGTCTCTCTTCTTTCCCGCCCCAGAGGGCGGGGAGAAAAGAGACCCTGGGAACGAATCTATCAATACACCACTATTTTGTTGATTGATCCCTTGTGAACAACATTGTGCGGCTATTTCGCTCTTGCCGCGGCATTTGATATCCGATAAACAACCCTCGGTCGATGGGCGATTTAAATACGAGATTTTGGTACCTTTTAGAGGGGTTCTTTTCAAATTCTCACCTAGGCGTTTTTCAAAAGCAACGACATCCTCTTGTGTTCTTCAGCGCGAATCTTTTAAGTTTCTGCCTTCTATTTTTCAGGAATCGTTCTTGGTGTCTTAACGATCCTCCTTCAGCGCATGCTCCCACTATCTCGCCAGAGAACAGAGGGAAACTCCCAGGGGAGATCATTGACGGAGACCAGCAGTGCCGAGATGCCTTCAATGAAAACTTTAAACACGCTACAAGACAAGATCTTAGGGTTCGTACGTAAAAGTTCACTTATATCAATTATACAAAGCGACATGATAACATATTAAGCAGACAATAGCCCCAAAACCGTGTCGAGGATTTTCGAAATTCGATTTGGTTTTAAGTAATCGGCGCGAACGCAATAAAGAATCGGATAGAAAACCGTATGCAGTTTAAATTGACATATAGGTTTGGGTACCCGACTCGGCTTTATGCGTGGCACTGTCAAACTCCTTGAACTGGTTATTTAAACGAAGTTTATACGGTGTTTAACAAACCCGCGGTCTAAACCAATTTCAATTTTGCCAATCTTAATATTTAAACGCTGTTTGCTGTAAAAACTGTGAAGAGGGCATATACTGATACAGCACAGACCAAAAATACATTAATCTACTTAAAATGACTAATTTGGAAACAGACGTGGAGGTCCATTCATTGTCTTAAATCGCGGTCTAAGTTAGACTTCGTTTAAATAACCGGCCCCTTGAGTGTAAACTTTGAGTTTCTTTGCTTTTATTGCTTTTATCTCCAACAGGGAAACTGTACTTCTCTCCATTGTCAGGATGGCAACACTGTTGTTACCTCTGCTAAATTTCGAGTTGCGGATGGCACGGAATGTGGAATTCACAAGGTAAGTATCATCCTTATAAACCAGCAGAATATTCCAGGCAGACAACTGGTGTGGATCCTCGGTTCCAGAGCTTTCTTGAAATGTGAGGAACAGAAGTAAAACAGGAAAGGGGGAGAATTAACCCTTTCACTCCCAAGAGTGCCAAAGATCAAAATTCAAAAAAAAATCCCAAATTTTGTTTTCTAAAATATTGAAAAACAAATTGTACCATATGAAAGTACTGCTGAAGAGGTTTCATTTGAATAATTGACTCTGGGAGTGAAAGGGTTTACTGAACCCGTGGTTTTTGCCATGCTTTTATTTTTCTTGCGCAAGATGATGTACACTGCGCAGCATAGAGAGTCTGGTTATGGAGGCTGCCGGGATTGTCATTAATTTTATCAAAATCTTGGCGATTTTTTGCCAGCTATCATTTAAAATTTTAGCCCATCGACACAGTCAAAAGAACACCTTTTAAGGTCTTCTTTTAAAGTCACATTTTGAAGACCTTAAATTTGATCGTTGCATCTTGCTTAGAAGCCAAGATATAGGTCAGTGAATTGTTAAATTTTTACAAACGTTTGTATGGAGGAACGCGAATTAGATTTGCGTACCGCTATATAAACATCTCAACATTCACTGACATACATCTCCGCTTCTAAGCAAGGTTTTCTAATTTTAAGATTTTCTTTCTGGCAGCATCAATCCAAATTGAAATAAAAAAAAAAAATCGAAAAAATATGGGGTGGTCTGTTGGTAGATTTATATTATATAGTTATAAATGTTGTAAGACATGACCACCCCATTTTTGGCGCTTAAGAGTAGTTTTGCTATTCCTTATCATGTTTTTGTATATATTTTGTAGTGGTGTATAAAAGGATCGTGTGTGCCACATTTTAAGTGGTCGCCGTGTTCACGAAGCTGTGGCGGAGGCGTGCAGCACAGAAACAAACCATGTCCCACTTCCGGGTTAGTGATCAACATACATTATCGTACTATAACAATACTGAGTAAATATAAAAATGTTGTTTGGCTCTCATCTAATTTTGCCTCAGTTCCAAACGTTTGGAACTGAGGCAAAGTATAGAGTCATCATAGTTAGACATAGGCCCTATTTACATGGAAACAGGATGATCCTAGTGCTAAGATGATCCTAGAAGGTTCAATTGGTTTACTTGCATAAATGCGGCTTCCAGGGTCAACTCTTCATTTGGTTTGCATGAAAAATTCGGCAGGATGGCCCCAGTACGTTTGAGTTCGGCGCGGTTGCAAAGCGAGACGACGGGCGACAATAACAAAAGCGAAGATAACCCCGGGCTCCCGAGGCCGTTTACATGGAGCTAGATCCTCCTACCTCTCAGATAGGATGATCCTAGCGCTAGTGCCAAATGCAACCCTTCGCATGTAAACTGAAAGCTGAAAACATGTCGCACTCGGATGATCCTAGAGCTAGGATCATCCTCCTTCCGTGTAAATGAGGCCATAGATATAGTTTATTTGTACACGAAGAGCTCAGGAGCCGTAGCTCGTTAAAACGTTCTCGTGAAATACAAATTAAAATTAAAATAAGACATAAAAATTAATAAAATAACGCAGAGCATAAAAGTGTCAATATATCACCCTCAAATTGCAATAAGATGCTGATTTTTGGGTCAGCAGGCATATTTCGTCATGCTCTTTCCGAATATCTAATTTCAACAATTTGGTTTTTATGACGTCATCACTTTAGGATTATATACTCCCATATTCTTTAAACATCAGATGGTCGGCGGTACACAGATATAAACAGTCCCATTAAGCGGAAGAAATTAATGGGTGACTGACCACAGAATACAGTAATTTATAAGAGAAGGACAATTGTCGTGACTGCAATTTCTTTAACTGATATTGATTGATCAACTTTAGAAATCAAGACAACGCACACGAAACATGTCAGGAAGCCACCCTGGAATGGAGAATCTGCTCACGCCAAGTTAGTCAGAGATCATTTAGCTTTCGGGGGTGCTCAAGCGGGTTTTGGGGCGCGTGCGCGCAGCGCGATACACGAAAGCGGAGAGAAACGAAAAAATAGTGTGTCCCCTGGCGTGTCTCGCGCTGCGCGCTCGCTGCTCACGCTTCGCTTCGTTTCGCGCTCACACCCCCAAACCCGCTTGAGCACCTCAAAAAGCACCTTTTGTGCAGGCTAGAAATCATGTTTTTATTATTTTATTTGACGTTCATTAAAGTGGTTATTTTGAGCCGGAAACGAATTAAACTAGGGTGTTTCTTTACGCCTTTTATATTATCTAGCTAAATACCACAGTTGAAGAACTCTTGTGTACGCGAGAGGTTTGCAAATAATATTCAGGATTTCTCAGAGCAGTTTTCAATTGACTGTCGTAAAACTAAAACAAAAGTTATTTCTCTGACCAATCATAACAGACGCAGACAATCCAATGAACCAATCAGAAGGCGAAGTGCGGGAAAACGCGTGCGAGCAAGTCACGTTTGGTTTTGGTTTTACTTCTGATTGGTCGAGAAAATGGCGCGAGATTTTTCAACCAATCACAAAGCATAGTATTGCAAAACCAAAGCATTAGCAAAATTTAATTCGACACTCAACTGAAAGCAGCTTTATTGCATCAAACGTTACTGAATCAATTTGTATCAACGATCACTTGTCTTGAATTAGACTCTGCAGGCAAACTGTTGCCGGCTAATGCTCTAATCGTTGTTTAATTAACGGAGTTTATCGCCTATTTTTAGCATGTTGAGTAGCTAAAAACCCTACCTTGGCATCGCAACTACGATATTCGTGCTGCATAGCATGTATTATTGAACAATATTACTATTTCTTTTCAGCCATGTCCACGAACCTCTATTCGTCACAGGGACTTTCAGTGTCAGCAAAGGAAAGCTGGGCCCAGCGGAATGATCTTCAAATCAGGTAATAATGATAATGAATATCGTGCATAATCACTATTTGGGGCGAGAGGGGGATTGAACGCAAGTGAAGTGAGACGCGCAGGGTGTTATGGGCAGGGACGAGATGTTCTTTCCCAGAAAAAACTTGCGCACCTCGCTCCAATTCTATAGGCTCCTCTCGCATTGTCTAGAGGCAGAACTAGGATGCAGATGCTAAGAAATCACATATTATTACTTATTTAGAAAATAATAACGAGAACAATTGTTACACCTGTCCAGTATCCCTGAATTCACTTGATATTTTAGTATTTTTATTTTCTCATTTCGTTTCTGGATTTAGGGTTGGGTGAAAATGCCGGGGGGGGGGTCTCCACTCGCTGGGTCTCTTTTTCCAAGTTTCTCCTCTGCTAGCTCTGCTCACCGTCTTTCCTAAGAGGCTGACATGTCACCCACGCGTTTTCCATTTAAGATCCTTGCGGACTTTACTGCGGTTCTGGGCGACGGTGGAGAAAATTCAAACAAGTTGAGGACGGAACCCGCTGCTCAAACTATGGTCTGGATGTCTGTATCCAGGGCGTGTGCCAGGTAACAATGAGTATTGCATTATGAGTATTACATTTGCTGATTTCTGTTGTTTTTAATGACCATCCAGAGTGATCTGCAGTTAGGCCAGTGGATACACGTTCTTACATCGGTTTCTCATTGGATCGTTGCACTCTCTTAGTTTACTGTTGTAGTATATATTTTTTTATTTTTCCACACATAGCATGCTAACATGCTATAGCACAGTTAGCTTGAATATACTTCTTTTTTTAGGCCGTGGGATGTGATCATGAGCTGGGATCTGGTGCGAAGTTAGACAGATGTCGCGTGTGTAACGGAAATGGCACCACATGTGTGCGCGTGGAAGGGAACTTCACTGAACAGTGGGATAAACTTGGTGAGTTTTATATGACGTAGACAGAGTACGCATGCCGAAAGCTATGCTGTTCTCAAGTCACTTCATAAGCGCGCACATTAAAGACAGCTTCTAAAGAACCGAATGATAGTGGGGAGCTAAGGAATATTGCCTATGCTAAACAGCCTGAACAGGCTATGGCAAGAGAAAAGGATCTAAGAGAATAGAACTCCGTGCGCCATAATAATTTTTTTCAACTTTTCATTAGCTTGCGCCCATGCTATGAAGTTAATTTGCGTTGTCGCTCACAACACTGCACAGTCTCTATTCCACAGAGATCAGAGATCATATATTATATAGCTCTCATCGTTGCTGGAGGTATTTTGCTTCTACAGCGAAGGGAAATCGCGTGTTGTGCGCCGGAGAGGCTGTGAAAATCAACAAACTCACCAACTCTAAAATGATCATTCAAATTGACCAATTTGGTGTCGGCCTTAAAATAACCAGTATAGGTAATCAAAGGTTCCTAAGAGCCAACCCCCATGAATAAGAAATGCTAACGCGTAACGCAATATTGCAGTAAGCTTATGTTTTCACACTGACACGGTTCAATATATATTTTTTAAATTAAACGTAAGGATTTTTGACAAACGCAAACAGAAAAATACAGTACAACACTTTTATAATGTTCAGTCCGAAGAAGAAAGAAAAAAAACTTAAACCTCGAGCCATCTGGCTGTCAATACGACAATACGCAATACGACGGGATGGAACGGATTGCAGCGAATTCGACAGTAATGGCCGCCAACTTGATAAAAAGCCACCGGACGTTTTTCAAGTTGTTAGTACCCAGTACTCACCCGCCATCCTCGCGACATAGCCCCTTTAAACTGGTTAGGCGAAAAGCTGTTTTGTTTTTGTTTACCGTCTCGTTTACTTTGTTCGCTGCTTTGTTGTTTGTTTTCTCAGTAATTTCATTCTGCACCGAGAGTGACTGGAATTCAAAGGATCTCGAAACAGCCTACTGATAACTCCACAATTGAATTATCCTAAAAACTCGTGTTTAAGTGCCTAGGGTTTACTGTTCAATTTTCGTTTCCTTTGTTAGGTCCGAAAAATGCACAGCTAATTGTGGAACTTCCTACTGGAACTATCGACGCAAGTTTCGGCGAACTGGAAAGTACTGCCAGTACAATTGGTTAGTATGTAACTGACTCGAGAGGATAAGGCTCAGAAGCAACACCTTCTTCTTCTTCTTCTTCTTCTTCTTCTTCTTCTTTTTACACGCTTGACTTTTCATTCGTAATCTTCCTTCCCTTCTTTTTTCATTTGTTTACTCATTCATTCATTCATTCATTCATTCATTCATTCATTCATTCATTCATTCATTCATTCACTCTTAGATTCATCTGTGTTCTCTAGTGTAACATTTTTTCGAAGTTACCCCTAGGGCTTAGGAAAAAAATTAAAAAAATTTCAATAGTACCATATGAAAAGTCCTTTAGCCCTCTTTTATCCACTCTTGTTTCATAGAATGTGCTTTCATATTGGATCCGTAGGAATGAAAATGGTTCCAAAATGTTACAGAAGGGAACATAGCCGTGGTTTCTTTCAGGTTTTACCCCTCAAATCCGAAATTACGTGGCATGAGCGACATAGAACATCATCTAAAAAATGTACACCATCCCTGGAACTTCCACTCAAGTTCTAATTTTGGTTGGAAAATCGCAAAAAATTTCCGAGTGTTTTGATATATATTCTATGGTCGACTAAGGTTTCGAAAAAGTCCGAAAAGCTGAAAAGTTTTTCTTTGTACGAAAAACGGTCATTATCCAACTTCGTTTCAAGAGATTGCTCTAAAATTATCGGAATTGACGAACAACATTACTTTGATGCACAAAAATTTTAAGGCTATTGGCAAAGTCTTTTTCGTGAAATTATGATTTTCGCTCTGGCTGCTCAAATTTGCAAAAAAATGCGTTGTTGTTAGTTCTATCAGATTTCACGCGGGCAGGAATAATGTCTGCCAGTAAGCGTGGCTAATGACTTGATTTCGCTCTAAGCATAGACTTTTTGCTCCCTTACAACATGTCAAAGAAAGAATCGTTGAGTTCCATGCACTTCAAGAGGAGAGACGTAATTTTTTCGCAGTGAGTAAAGCTACGAGGTTATGTTACAAAAAGGAACATTTCTCGTGTAATGAAAAATATAATTCTCGCTGTTATATAGTTCTCTATTTTTAAGGGCACATGCCTTTCCTTCTCATAAAACATCGTAAAGTAAGAATCGGCGAATTCCATTTTAAGAGAAACTACGTTTTTTTTTTTCACAGAGGAGTACAGCTTCGAGGTTGCTAGATCATTTGTTAAGGCCCTGTCACACTATTGCGTATGGGAGAAACGTATGAGTTGCGTATGAAAATTCACAGAATAATTTTCATACGCACAAAATGCCCTTGAAAATACAGCGTATGACCAGCGTACTTGACATATGAGTAACGTACCTCTAGCGTAACGCTCGCGTATTCAGCGTATCCCTAGCGTATGCTTAGCGTATAAACCATACGTCCGAATACGCACAAAATTTTTAAGCATGCTTAAAACGTATACAACCTACGCCTAACGTACCCCTAGCGTATGTCAGCGTATACCAGCGTATGAGTGATATTTTTCATACGCTAGCATACGCTAATGCGATACGCAATAGTGTGACAGGGCCATTACTGTAGTGAAAATAAAACACTCGATTTAATTTCCTCTCCTTGTGGCACTGATAAATTTCATTTTTTTTTGTATTTGTATTTGTAAAAGAATGTATTTTTCATTGCAATAGAGGATTTACGAAACATGTCACGTTGTAACGTATCCGTGATTTGAGAGGAGTAGCAGAGTAATCATTTTCTTCAGGAACTCGTAACGCAACCTTTCGTTGGGTGACAACTTGCAAACAAGGCTGTTACATGCATGTGTTTACAAATTTTGCTTGCTTAAAAGGGTTATCGAAAACTGCCATAATATCTCACTTTAATACAATAACATTGCTTTTATTTATACACGATAGGGTTTTTAAAAGCATAAAGCTGCGAGCTCGTGTTACAACAAAAAAGACAATAAATAATTACATTATAATAATAGTAAAACGTAAAATCCCTAATTATCCTATATTTACATCGTGACAGCAAGTTTGACGAAAATCGAATGATTCATGGGTTTAATTGAAGTAAAATGCAGCTTGACGAATACATCAGGCCCGGATTGTTCACAACTGGATAAATCATTATCCAGCGGATAACACAAAGGATTTTGTTAATACTTATCCACTGGATAGTGGTTTGTCCGGTGGATAGCGCTATCCACCTTTTGAGCAACCGAGGCCAGGACTTAAAGCCTAAAAAATTATGTTACGCAGGTCGTTTTCATGATAAATTACCTCTCCCCATCTGGGGAATAAAGCGGAATCCAGAGTGAAGTTGTACAAAAACATTCAGGAAGAAAAAACCGATCTTGGGTAGCTGTTGGGATTTTTTTCCGATGTTGGCAATTCTGATCTAAAAAGGATTTCTTATTCTCTTCCCTTTTCACTTGTCACTCGTGTTTGTTGTTCTTTTGCTTCAAGTTTTGAGTGACTTTTTAGACTATTTGCGGCCACTCAAATATGGAAACAAATATTGTAAATTGAACGTAACATGTTAAAAATCCGAACTGGCAGGAGGCAGACCAGTAAGCTATTTACAAGGCTAGAGTAGCCGAGCGGGAACTGAACCCGGAACTTCGGGATTTCAAGAGGCGGCGCCCTAACTACATGTACTCGACCACTCTGCCTCCTTTTTGAACAACATTTGAGTCTTAGATTAAAAAAATACATTTATAGCTCTGAAAGCTTAACCTTATGTACATTTACAGTAAAATAACGATACCTTAAAATCTCAGATTGAAACTCAGTTTTCTTCTAATTTGTTCAATGCAACCCCGAATAAATACATAAATAATCAAATAAATAAATACATAGGTAAATATGTAAGTAAAAAAATAGATAAATGTCTGTTCATTCAGTGTTCCAGTTTATGATAACTCAAAATTTCGTTAACACAACAGGTTTTCATTTTCCCCGATTACACATTGACAAGTTGTGTGTTGTTAAAATTCCATAAACATGGGGAAAAAATGTGGATGAGAAAAGACCCCAAAAGGACAGCCCTCATGTGGCATCGGCATAAGCATGGGAGGACTGGGAGGAAAAACGTCCGAATGCCAGGCGCCAGTGGAGGAAATCTCGTTATCGGCATTGCAGGTGGACTCATTTGTTGCGGGAAATGATACGCCTTTATACTGCCTTTCAAGCTCAAGAAGGTTGAACTTGTACGTGTATTTCCGGCCACGAATCTTGGTCAAAACGTTCTTGTGGTAGTAATAACGCAGTGCTCGACTAAACTTCTTGTAGGTCATGTTCCTTCGGCCATTTCTGTCTCCCCACAGTCGTGCAACCAGGTCTGGATGTCTGATAACGAACTGCCCGTTTGTTCCCTCCCAAGACATGATCAAAGAAAAGCGCGGATTCGACAAAATGTCGAGAATGAATTCGAGGAGCTGGGGCCGTGTTTTCAGTGCGTTGTCCAGCAAACCTTAAGGCAAAATAAAATTGTTTGTCAATGACATTATTCTATATTTAAAATTAAAACAACTAAAGGTCGAGAAAATTATGTTCATCATTTCCCTCCAATCCAAACCTTTCACTGTACTGTACTGCGCTGTGCTGCGCTGTGCTGTCCTGTGCTGCACTGTATAGCACTGCACTGCACCGACTGCGCATGTGCTGTACCGTACAGTGCTGTGCTGTACAGTACTGCGGTGCGCTGCACTGCACTGCACTGTGCTGTCATGAGCTATGCTGTACTGGGCTGTAGTGTAGTGTAGTGTACAGTGCCGTGCTGTACTGTACAGTACAGTACTGCACAGTGCATGTGCTGTACTGCACTGTACAGTACAGTACAGTACTGCATTGCACTGTGCATGTGCTGTATTGTACAGCGCTGTACTATACAATACAGCACTATAGTGTGTTGCGCTGTAGTGTAGTGTAGTGTAGTGTAGTGTACTGTACTGTTATACACATCCTATAATTCGTTTTTCATATCATGTTAACAAAATATTCTAAATTTTTGGTTTGACGCCAACTAAAATTATGTGGTAGCAATTTTCTGCCCATGTATAGTCTGTTTAATGATTTCCAAGGTTCCTAGAAACGCATGATTTATCAGATGCTTACCATCTGTCAGAATTGACCCACCGGACCGGTTATATTGTAAACATAATGAGCCTTTTTGGGAACCTAGCCTAGTGCTGCTAGTGATGCATACTACTTTTTTAATTAACCGGTATGGCTGGCCATCTCTGAAAATTAATGGGGTATTATTTACGAATTTGTCTGTCCGGTCCAGAACAAGCTATTTTGAAAATATCCTAAAATAAAGAACAACAGAACTTACCACTATCCAAACGATGGTTGCCACTGTAAAGAAACGAACATTCATCGAAGTTCGGTCCTGATTTTACACCAAAATTCATTTTCCAACAGTGAGCTGAAGCAACGGACAGCAAATTGGCAGCTATGAGCAGATAATGTATCGAAGCGAGTCTATATATTGCGTTGTGTGTTTATTTGCATCTTCCAATTGACCAATCTCAGTCTAAGCTTTCCTCAGCAGCACACCGTCCATTTGGCGTCATGCAATAAACTACGTATTTTTCGGATTTGTATGGCAACAACATCACATCTCTTAGTAACATCATATCCCGTTTGACGTCGTACTACAAATTACGAAACAAATATTTATATGGTTATAACATAAATCATCCTTGGCAACATCACCTCCCTCAGCAAAATCACATTCCGTTTGACGTCGTTCAATTCGTTACGTAGTTTTTGTACGTCATTCGAGACAAATATTTATATGGTTATAACATAAATCCTCCTTGGCAACATCACCTCCTTCAGCAAAATCACATTCCGTTTGACGTCGTTCAATACTTTACACTGTAACGTAGTTTTTGTACGTCATTCGAGACAAATATTTATATGGTTATAACATAAATCCTCCTTGGCAACAATCACGTCATTTGGCAACATCACATTCCGTTTGACGTCATACAATAAATAACCTAGTTTTTGTATGTCATCCGAGACAAATATTTATATGATTATAACATAAATCCTCCTTTGGCGTCATAGCAAACTGCTCGTTTTTGTTAATCCATCACAAATGTTTTCATTTTTCATCCGTAAGTTCGTACTCTGAACGGCAAGTTGGCAGCTACAAACGAAAAAAATTCGCAGCGAGATTGTTCAGTTATTGCGTTTTTGTTGCTCCAACACAAAGGCATTTTGACCAATCGATGAAAAGCGATCTCTTTGAAGGCCGCCATGTTTTATAAACATTGTTAGTTGTTAAGGTGATAACTGCCATAGAAACCGAATATTTTTTTTATATTTGCCGCTGCCCTCATTTTTCGTTAACATAGGAAAGGAAGCAACCAACTGTTTGCCCGATCCGTAAAGAGCGGTTTCCTTTGATGTCGCTGTGTTTTGGAAACTATGTTGGTAACGAAGGTTAAGCCTTCCTTAGTAACATAATAATGTTTATATTTGAATGTACCATGATAATATCAATGTTGCTATGGGGATGAAAACAACAGTCTTTTAATGTTGCTTGTTGCATGACACATGATTCATGATAATTATACTCATTGTTGCTTAGATTTGTTTGGACTATGTATGTGTCACTAAACCATCTTTAAACCGATGGTCTTCGCGATTAGTGGTTGTAGAAGGTTTGGCTGCCGATTTAGGGCCTGTTTACAAGGAGGTAACGTAACCCTAGTGCTAGGGTTTCCTTAGCCACCTCATGTTTCTTGTTTTTTTTTCTCCTTGTTGTGTCATTACAAACAAAATTTCCAAAACAAAGCGACATAAAAACCACTTTTCACTGATTGGTCAAACAGTTTGTTGCTTCTATTTCCATAGAAACGAAAAATCGGAGCAAAAACAAACGGATAAAGAAATATTTAGTCGCTATGGCAGTTATCACCTTAACAACTAACAATGTTTATAAAACATGGCGGCCTTCAAAGAGATTGGTCTTCATTGATTGGGTCAAAATTCTTTTGTGTTTGTGCAACAAAAACGAGTTTATTCTATGACATCAAACGGGGGTATGTTGCTAAGGAGTGGCTGCATTGTGATTGTTCAGCTTAAAGATGCACATAAGCACAGAACACAATTAATAATCTCGCTGCAAAATATTTTCTGCTTGTAGCTGACTACTAACTGTTCAGAGCGCGAGCTTGCGGTTGGAAAAATGAATTTTATTGTAAAATCAGATACAAACTCAGCTGAATGTTCTTTTTAACCCATGAATTCGCGCAAGCGTAATGAACGGGTAATCGGTAACGGTGGCTAATTCACTCACTCACTCACTCACTCACTCACTCACTCACTCACTCATTCGCTCGCTCATTCATTCATTCATTCGCTCTTAGATTCATCTCCAGTCCCTAGTGTAACGCTTCAATGAATACTCTCCTTATTTTACATATTTCTTAATAATCCTATTTTAACGATTTTGCAATGCAATACAATAATATGTTTCTCAGTCGCTCTGAAACGCTCAAGCTTTAAGGTTTGAAACTATTCGTTTTATAACTGTCTTTTGAACGAAATGTTACAAAAGGGAACACCGTCGTGGTTTTCTCCAAGTTTCAAGCAATTAAAAAAATTCCATCGATGTTCTTGGGGATAGAAAGGCCTCATGAGATACAGTACCTCCCGTGGAAGAACCACACGCTTTTAGTTTTGCGTAAATCGCACGAAAACAAATTTCACTGTGTAATGCATACAACTTTCATGTCGAGTAAGCTTTTGGCGAACGCGAAAAAGGCCTAGTTTGAAGTTTTCACATGAAAGAGTTATATCTACTCTTTATTTCAATATATTTTAGCCAAATTTGGCTGAGAAGTAGTTACATTTATGTCTAATAAGTCATTAAAATCTTACAATTCTAGGACAAATTTTAAAGGGTATTTTGAGGTAAAACGGGAGAGACGTTGGACTGGCACGACTCAAGCCTTCGCTAAAAAGGAGAGATCATGATTTATAGCTCAATAACTTCGTTTATTAACATCGCCTGAAGGTGAAATTTTTTGGATAGTCAAGAGCAGGCATTCATCTTTTTGTCTGATTAAAAAAAAACTGGTATTCAAACTATTTTACTACCTGAAATTTAACAAAAGATAGAGACGGAAATATTGTAAAACAAGTTGCAAAAAGGAACGGGGAACTTTCATAAATTTCTCAATCGAATTTGGTCAATACTGTTTGCGACTTCAGACATTCAATGACATTAACACAGCCTTTTGTTCCATGCTATTTATTTTCCACTGTTAAAACGCTTTCCGTCAAAAACGGCCTCTCATCGTCGGAACACGCACACGCTAAGTGTTACGATAAGGAACGTTTTTGTGAAAACTTAGAATTTCTCATTTGTTTAAAGACTCTTTTAATTGTAAACGCGATTAAAACATCTCTCCTTTGTTATATTTTAGACTGTGAAAGACAAATCCACTAAAAAAATTAAAACAGCCGAGAATACCTAAAAAAATCAACAAAATAACAATAACTCCAAAAATGTTTGATCGAAAAAGCTGCTCTTTGGATATGTTTAACGTCTCGTGAAATCTTGCTGAAAACCGAAGCTAAGTACCCATGGTTAGCTTTTATTTTTCCATAAAAGACTGTCAACTGGATTGACTTCATCTATCAGCGGTTACGGAAAGGAACAATCGCATATATTGTGTTTGTTAGGTTTTTATTGAACGGCCTTTATGCGGATCACATTCTTTTTATGTAGTGACAATAAAGAAACAAAGTTCCTTTCGTGTACTTGGACTCTGATCCTAAGTACATACCAGAAAGCACATCAGGGGAGGAGGATAGCATCGTGGAAAGTGCGTCAAATGATCGTGGTGAGTTCGAACATATGTTAAGAACTCTGATTCCTTATGTAACTCTAAAGCAAGCAAGAATGCAGCGAGCGATAGAAGCGACGAGGAAGCCAGTAATGGGGGCGAAAGGGAGACGTCTGATGTCAGCCCAAGTACTTCAAAGCAGATCGGTGAAATTAGTTGTGGCTCTAATTCACATGACAATTCTGATTTTCAGGTGGGCGACGCCCATGCACCCCTATTTTATGATGAAATTCATGGAGCCTCTGATGAATTTCTATAGGAAACTTCCAGTAACAAGTGGACGGAAGACGTCTTAGACAAGTTTTTTAAATGGCTCACGGGGATCGATGGTGACCTTCGTGAAGAAAAAACTGCAAAACAATACGTGTCTCAAGTCCGCAATATAGTGAAGAAAGTTGACCCAGAGTATCACAGAGTAAATTGTTTGGTTGCTACCCGCCTTGTTCGAGATAACTGGCTTAATCCTTTGGAGAACATGTAAATCCTATCTTGTGTCTCTCTCCAAGTTTTTTCGCTTTGTGATGGCAGAAAAACCGAGCGGTTTGAACGTTAAGTTTGAGACAGTGCGTGCTGCGAGTGAAATAAAGGGTGTTGACAGGCCTAGCACAAATCCTACTAGTGCGTGGTGTTGTTCTTAAGACCTTTGTTAACTCGGTTTTTTGCTGGTTTGATTTTTACAGTTTAGCCCTGACCAGTATATCTTTTAAAGATCTACCCCTCTTGTATGAAAAATAAACCGAGGCTCTTTATAGATTTGTCTTAGCAAAGGTGGTGATTTTATTAGATGCTATTTGTCCATGAGGATCTGTTTTAAGTTAGGCACACATGGGTTGTATTGTGTTACAAAGGGTAATATTTCATTGCGCGCTATTGTTTTGTCTTTGAGAGCTGATTTTCTGTCAGAGAAATTTATTTCTGAGAGCACTTTCTCAATGAGATTGTTTGGATAGCCTTTTACCTGTAGGTTTTGTTTGAATTTATTGATGTTTTCCTCGAAAGTTTCCTTTGAGGAGTTCGTTCTGAGGAGTCTCAGGGCCTCTCCTTTGACAAAACTTTTCTTGACTCCCGGTTGGTGACAAGATTTAGATTCCATGTATTGAAAGATCTCAGTTGGTTTAAAATGAGTGCGTGTGTCAAGGATAGACTCTTTTTCGAATCTTGCGCCTTTGTAAATGCGCGTATCTAGAAAAGTAATTTCTTTGTCAAAAATTTCAGCTGTGAATTTGATTGTAGGGTGATATCCGTTCGTTTGTTCAATGAAGGCGTTAACTTCGGGTGTCTACAAAACGAAGACCGAAGACCGAAAATCGAAGACCGAAGACCGAAGACCGAAAAACGAAGATCCATATAGAACTAATGTAAAAACGACATAAAACATTCATAAAACAATTCCTCATAGCCAAGAGTCACGTTATTGATAGGGTCTTCGTTTTGTAGAAAAGGCCGGGTCAAACTACAAAACGAAGACCCTCGTTAAAAAGCTTTGTGAGGTTGCGAAATTCACTTTATTGATAAGGTCTTCGTTTTGTAGAAAAGGCCGGGTCAAACTACAAAACGAAGACCCTCGTTAAAAAGCTGAGAAAACTATTTCTACTAATTGTTAGTTCCCCTTTGACACTTTTAAGCCAGATCACGAAACTACAACAGCTCATGCACCTCCTTAATTGAATTTTTCAACTTGTAACTACGAGGCTTATTAGGAGGCAGCGCTCTTAAATGTACCGTTTGCGGATAACTAAAGCAACCCCAATAGCAAGAAAACAATAATGACAAGATTTAAAGGTCTTTGTCGCAGTCTATACCCAAATGAACAAGATAACGAAATTGGCAACATTGGCAGCCGTCTGATATTACTTTGCGTCCGTCAAAAATCATAAATTCGTAAACAACGTTTGATACACTAGAAAAATACACCCGGGCAACCAAACACACTAAAAACGTGCAAATCTTTAAATTTTATTAGAGTCTTCGTTTTATAGTTTACCCCCACCAAAACTATAAAACGAAGACCCCCTCCAAATCTGCTGGAAAATTCGTAAACAACGTTGGATACACTAGAAAAATACAGCCGGGCAACCAAACACACTAAAAACGTGCAAATCTTTAAAATTTATTAGGGTCTTCGTTTTATAGTTTACCCCCACCAAAACTATAAAACGAAGACCCCCTCCAAATCTGCTGGAAAATTCGTAAACAACGTTGGATACACTAGAAAAATACAGCCGGGCAACCAAACACACTAAAAACGTGCAAATCTTTAAAATTTATTAGGGTCTTCGTTTTATAGTTTACCCCCACCAAAACTATAAAACGAAGACCCCCTCCAAATCTGCTGGAAAATTCGTAAACAACGTTGGATACACTAGAAAAATACAGCCGGGCTGCAGGGGGTCTTCGTTTTATAGTTTTGGTGGGGGTAAACTATAAAACGAAGACCCTAATAAATTTTAAAGATTTGCACATTTTTAGTGTGTTTGGTTGCCGGCTGTATTTTTCTAGTGTATCCAACGTTGTTTACGAATTTTCCAGCAGATTTGGAGGGGGTCTTCCTTTTATAGTTCTGGTGGGGGTAAACTATAAAACGAAGACCCTACTAAATTTTAAAGATTTGCACATGTTTAGTGTGTTTGGTTGCCCGGCTGTATTTTTGTAGTGTATCCATCGTTGTTTACGATTTTTCCAGCAGATTTGAAGGGGGTCTTCGTTTTATAGTTTTGTTGGGGGTAAACTATAAAACGAAGACCCTAATAAATTTTAAAGATTTGCACATTTTTAGTGTGTTTGGTTGCCGGCTGTATTTTTCTAGTGTATCCAACGTTGTTTACGAATTTTCCAGCAGATTTGGAGGGGGTCTTCGTTTTATAGTTTTGGTGGGGGTAAACTATAAAACGAAGACCCTACTGAATTTTAAAGATTTGCACGTTTTTAGTGTGTTTGGTTTCCCGGGTGTATTTTTCTAGTGTATCAAACGTTGTTTACGAATTTATGATTTTTGACGGACGCAGAGTAATATCGCTGCCAATGTTGCCAATTTCGTTATCTTGTTCATTTGGGTATAGACTGCGACAAAGACCGTTAAATCTTCTTATTATTGTTTTCTTGCTATTGGGGTTGCTTTAGTTATCCGCAAACGGTACATTTAAGAGCGCTGCCTCCTAATAAGCCTCGTAGTTACAGGTTGAAAAATTCAATTATAGAGGTACATGAGCTGTTGTAGTTTCGTGATCTGGCTTAAAAGTGTCAAAGGGGAACTAACAATTAGTAGAAATAGTTTTCTCAGCTTTTTAACGAGGGTCTTCGTTTTGTAGTTTGACCCGGCCTTTTCTACAAAACGAAGACCCTATCGATAACGTGACTCTTGGCTATGAGGAATTGTTTTATGAATGTTTTATGTCGTTTTACATTAGTTCTATATGGGTCTTCGTTTTTCGGTCTTCGGTCTTCGATCTTCGGTCTTCGGTCTTCGTTTTGTAGACACCCGTTAACTTCGTCTTTGTTTGTGTCCCACAGGGAGAACACAACATCGGTATATCGTTTCCATACTAACGGTTTCTTTGTACAATGGTTTATTATTTATGTTTCTATTCGCTCCAGTCCCTTACATCGCGAGTATAAATAAGAGCTGTGCATCTAATTTCGGCCCAGTTCAAGTAAGAACCCTTTGGTGCTGTTACCTTCGTGTTCTCACTATGCCAGACGAGCAAGCACCCGTTGCGGACGTAGTTCCATTAGCTCAAGCGCTTCTTCAGTAGCTCAAGCGCCTGAACCAGGCCTAGCTAACCCAGAATCCTTACTGGTAAATTTTATTTGGTATTTGTTAGATTTTATTGTTCCCCGCGGCTCCAGGTGCTCGCGTTTTTTATCTCCTCGCTCTGCTCCTTGTCTGTTATCCTTTTGCCTTGTTTCTTTTTATAGTTTTTTCCTCCCCCCACCGCTTCTTTGTAATTGGCGCGCCTTTCTATTTGGCTTTGCGTGCTTTGCCTCTCAAACATCGGGTTTGTGAAGTGCTCTTCCCTCGGGTCCCCTGTAGTTTGTACGCTAATGTTTGTGACGTTTTGTTATGCGTACTTTGCCTCACTGCACAAACATCGGGTTTGTGCAGTGCTTTTCCCTCGGGTCCCCCTTTACGTTTGTAGGCTTATATTTGCCACGTTTTGTTATCGATGCGTACTTTACCTCACAATCTTCGGGTTTGTGTAGTGCTTTTAGCTCGGTTCCCCTTTTAAATCACACACTTGCGTTTCTCATGTTTTGTTTTGCGTGTTTTGCCACACAAACATTGGATTTGTGCTTGCCGCTCGGTTTCGTTTGTAGTTTGCTCACTTGTATTCTTGATCTGAGGTATGCGTGCTTCGCATCACAAACGCCGGGTTTGTGTATGTTATTCCCCCCATTTTACTCATTAGTTTTGCATGCTTCAGGTTTTCTCGTATCAAGTTTTGGATTCATATGGTTGTACGCGATCCACCTAGTAACGCTGGATTTTTATTAAAGTAAAAGGGTTTAAATCTTTTAGAAAAGTGTCAATGTCATTTAAAACACAAACGTTTCGGGCTGAGCCCTTCTTCAGTGTGATTTAAAAATGTGTGCCACGACATTCAAAAAAACCTCAAAGTGAGCGCGTGCACGTTGAATGCGCGCGTCATTCAGTTACATACACACAAAAAAACTCGGTCACAAAAAATTAAAATTAATGTTCAGTCCGCTCGGTCTGAGCGTGCCAAGCTTGAAGATGAGTCGCATCTCACGCTGTTTGCGGCTGGTGTTGCTGCCGAAACAACGCTCGACGCCGCAGATCATGACGTCATCGAGCGAGTGTGTAGTTGAGTTGAAGTGTTCAGCTACGGGAAACCCTGGAGATCGGTTACGAATGCTGCGTAAGTGCTCACTGAAGCGTTCCCGTAGCCGCCTTCCAGTCTCTCCGATGTAAATTCGGGGGCAGCGGCGACAGATTATGCAGTACACAACATTCGCAGATTGACAGGTGAAGTGGTCACGGATGTTACATGTGCTTTTGGAGCCCTGTATGACAGTCTGAGGTGTTATGTACTTGCATGTGCGGCAGCGGGGTCGGCGGCAAGGCGAGGATCCGGCATCAGAGGGTGAGAGCGAGCCATCAGCAGAGTGCACAAGAATATCCCTGAGATTTCTGTCTCGCCGATATGACACAAGTGGGGGTGTAGGGAAAATAGCGCGTGTCTCAGGATCTGAGGACAGGATGTTAAAGTTGTCGATCATTATCCGCCTGGTGTCATTGTTGAACTGATTGTAAGTCAATACCAGAGGGACTCTATCGTCTAATGTAATATTCCGGCTGTGTGGTGTTAAGGCCTCGTCACGTGAAACGTTTGAGACCCTACGGAGATCGTTGTCAAGTTGGGTCTGCGGATAGCCACGTGCATGGAAATTGTCCTTCATTTCTCTTGCTCGGGTTAGAAAGTCATCATCATCGGAACAGATCCTGCGGAGTCGGAGGAACTGGCTGTATGGAATTGCTCGTTTACAATGATTTGGATGGAAAGATGTGTGGTGGAGATAGTTGTGTGTATCAGTCTCCTTGCGGCGTCGAGCGTTGTTTCGGCAGCAACACCAGCCGCAAACAGCGTGAGATGCGACTCATCTTCAAGCTTGGCACGCTCAGACCGAGCGGACTGAACATTAATTTTAATTTTTTGTGACCGAGTTTTTTTGTGTGTATGTAACTGAATGGCGCGCGCATTCAACGTGCACGCGCTCACTTTGAGGGTTTTTTGAATGTCGTGGCACACATTTTTAAATCACACTGAAGAAGGGCTCAGCCCGAAACGTTTGTGTTTTAAATGACATTGACACTTTTCTAAAAGATTTAAACCTTTTTACTTTAGGATTTAACCAGAGTGTCACGCATCACTGAAAACATTTGTTTTCTCCGTTTGGATTTTTATTACCCTGGATCCGCTTGTTCCTGTATTTCA
Organism: Dendrophyllia cribrosa; assembly: GCA_024195265.1. Lineage (NCBI taxonomy): Eukaryota > Metazoa > Cnidaria > Anthozoa > Scleractinia > Dendrophylliidae > Dendrophyllia > Dendrophyllia cribrosa. The sequence goes on from JAJLRJ010000010.1 coordinate 34,681,056, forward strand.
GTATTTTTACGTCTTAATATTTTTCAGATTCGCTATTTTTCGTGTCATTTGCATCCAATTTGGCGTCTAGTTCTACCCGGTTTAGCACTTTTGTTTTGTGCGTTTAGCCTTTATTAGTGCAATTTAATGGTCACTTGTTTTTCTTGGTGTTATATTCAAAGTTTGCGTGCTTCGGATCCGCATTATCCGTATTCCGGTCCGTTTATTCATTATTGCCCTGTTATTGTTTTGCTCCGCACCGTCCCTCTTCCGCGCCATTTTTTCGTTTCCGTTTTTCCCATGGTAGCCTGAAAGGGTGTCTAATGCCTTATTCGGATTACTGACGCTCAGGTTGCCATCCCTTGGGTGGGTTCTCTCGCGAGTTTCCCGCGAAAAATCGTTTACGTTATCATCTTCGATATTATATCCTGTTTTATCACTCAAGGGCTTGCAGCCTTTATATATATATTTGTCATATATAACCGTCTTGGCCAATTGCAGATCAAGCATCGCTTTGGCCTGTGCTTATGCTAATCCAAAAGACACCCTATTAAGGAGTTCCCTTGTCTTCTGAGCTCTTTGCCGTGACACAAGAAACAAGATATTTTCTCTGCCACGCGTAGGATGTTTGTCGCTTTCTGGCTTGAACAGGCTCCCGGGGAAAGACGCAGGTCCATAATACCTCTTATGTCCTCGTCTAAGGAAGCACAAATACATTACTGTGGTTGCCCTATACGCCTCTTCTATTTCGCGCCCTCTACCGCGCCATTTCTTTCGTTCCTTTTTCCTATGGTAGCCTGAAAGGGTGTCTAATGCCAGGTTGCCATCCCTTGGGTGGGTTCTCTCGCGAGTTTCCCGCGCACAATCGTTTACGTTATCCTCGATATTATATCCTGTTTATCACTCAAGGGCTGGCAGCCTTTATATAATATATATTTGTCTTTTCCGAGCCGTCTTGACCATCGGAGCTGCTGTCTCGCCATGTAGCGTCTTTAGATTTGGGTGGCTGGATGCGATTTTCTGGTTTTAGGTTTAGTTTTGAGTATTGGCAAGTGTCTCGGGTTATTTGGTGTTAGGCCATTTTGACGTTAAACGTCTGGGCGCGGTCGCATATCTCCATCTTTTATTATTTATTACGTCCATTGAAACAACGATAGTGTTTTTCAGAACTCAGGGGGAGTTTCTTCCGCTTAATTTTTGTTTTGCTGTGAAAGTAAACAATAGTTCTTTTGCAAAGGAGTGAAAATATTCTAAAACGCTTCGCATTGGCAGGTTAGATACAGTATATATAGTTGATGTTCTACTGAGTAAGCAGACATGATCTGTGATTTTAAGTCGGTACCGTTTATATTACAATATGCTTAGAAATAGACAGAGGAGAATGTAAATAAAAAAGTTTGTTTTCTGTAAAAGTTTTTTTTTTGGCTTAAGTAAGTGGTAAAAAGCTGTTTGATCAGGGCAAACTTGCAGGAGAAATGATTTTTGTATTAGGTAAGTGATCTATCCTTAACCCAGGAAAACCATTTCTTATAAAATAGCATAAATTTACTGCCAAAAGAAATTCGAACCTTTGTGTTTTCAAGAAAGTTTACTGTTACAGACATTGTTAGTCCAAAATTTTTAAGTCTTCTGTGCTGCCGCCCTTGGAGTGGATTTCCTTGTGAGGAATACATAGAATAAAATAATGGGTCAGGAAACCACTTAAACAGCCGTCCTTTTACAGTTACTATAAGGAACTAAGCGACGCACAAAAAGGAACCGAAGGATGCAAAAGAGAACATGTTCCCTAAAGGAACGTTACAAAAAGGAGAGGGCTAGTTACCATAGGGAACACATGAGGTACCATAGGGAACACATGGTCCCTTTTGTAACCACGGCTGTTGCAAAAAGGAACATGTTACATAAGGGAACGTTACAAAAGGGAAAGATGGTGCAAAAAGGAACTGTAAATGTTACATTAAGGACCGATGAATCTAATCACTCGCTCATTCATTCGTTCGCTCATTCATTTATTCATTCATTCATTCATTCATTCATTCATTCATTCATTCATTCATTCATTCATTCATTCATTCACTCACTCGCTCGTTCGTTCTTTCGTTCGTTCGTTCACTCATTCGTTTATGTTTTGGATTATATTTTGATGTTGTTGTCTCTTTCATTTGTTCATTCTTTCTTTATAATTTCTTCATTTCGTTAATCTACTAACTTAATTCTGCTTGTTACCTTTTCCTTCATTTGCTCTTTCACTATTTCACTTGCTTACTTTATCCTCTTTTTCCTTAGTTCGGTCGAGTTTATCATTCATGCTGTTAATTTGTTGAAACAACTATAAAAGACAAGGCTAGCGACGTCTAGTATAAACATCCCTTACTTAAGGAGATCGGGAAAGCGGAAAGATACCACGAAATTTATCGTAGCTTTTAAGTTTTAATTTTTAATTTTATGTAATATATCAAACACAAGGAACAGTGTTTCACCAGATTTCCAAACACCGAGAAGTGGGTTGGAAAACGAGGCGCAGCTGAGTTTTTTTTAACCCACTTCGAGGTGTTTGGAAATCTGATGGAACACTGTCTCGAGTGTTTGATATAGCTTCTCAAACTGATCGTTAAATGCGGAGAAAACGAAGGAATAAAATCGCCAAAATCTATGCAAATTAAGAAACGTTTTCAAAACCTCCTTCACGGTAGTAATTTCTATTGTGTTCTCGTCATGAATTATTAATGAGTTTGAGAAGATTTGTTGACTTATTGCTTAGTAACTTCGTTTATTGTTTTATTTATTTTATTATTTCGTTAGGTCTTCAAGACTCTGACGGTCGGTACTTGTCAAAAGGGAACAGTCTTACCACTAGGCAGGGAAAAATATTTTACGCCGCAGGATCAAAGATAACTCGCTATAATCCCAAGCGTTCTTCGGCGGACGCACTTATCATACTAGGACCAACGACTGCTCCTCTCAGGGTGATGGTAAGTAAGTTCTTATACCGCCCAAGAATACTCCCCTTAGGTAGTGCTGTACAGGGTGCTAGAAGTGATAGAGCAGATGGATGCTCTCTGCTTGTAGGATAAGTACTATAAGTATTATTTTAATATCTTTCGAGTTTGGGAAGCACTCCCAGAAGTATTAATTTATACCAGGGGTATAAAAATCCCCGCAACTCATACCTCATACCTCTCAAATTAACCTCAAAATTCCGAGTCCAAAATGACAAACGAGAATGCGAGTACTTGAAAGTTGACGATATGTTCCTTTAACAATAACAAGTATTTAGTCGCTGGAGGTAAACTATATTTCACGAGTTTCATTATTATTATTTTTTCTCAGTTGATAAGAGCTGACCGTCAAGGAACAAAAGGGGTCCGTTATCAATATTTCAGGCCGCTGTTTTCCAATGAGACCGCTGAAGAAAGCAGCGCATCCTTTGAGTGGAAAACCACTGACTGGACTGCCTGCTCGGCTTCTTGCTCTTCGGGTAAGTGAGAAATCAATCAAATATACATGCGTTAGAATTTAAGAACTTTTCAAACTTTTCCATACTGCGTGTGTTTCACTTTCATATTGGCGCTTTTTAATATAAACTGACGGGTTATGACTCGTACGATCTTGGACCCTTTCCAGTCGTAATCAATTTGCGATATTTTTCACGGTTGTTTTCATTGTAACAGGCTCTCAAACACGTGATGTATGGTGTGTGAGGTCAGACGACAAGACTCCAGCCAGCTTCAGTGCGTGTGGAACAGAGGAGAATCCCGCGAAAACCAGAAGCTGCAATGAACAGCTGTGTGACCCTAAATAGGTCACGTCATACCAAACCGTTATTTCGTTTGTCCCGCAATAGGATGAAACGTTGGATTACCATACAGTAAAATCCCGGTTATAAGCCCCCCTCCCCCCCCCCGCACTTATAACCCCCCCTCGGTTATAGGCTCATCGGTTTGGTAATAAAACATTATTCCAGTTGTACCCCCTCCTGTATATAAGCACACCACAGTTCTTTAATAGCAATTCTTTACAAGCATTTGCACCAAATTAACTAAAACAACGGTTATTTATCACACTATTATTTGCTTGCCAGCCAAAAAACCCTTAGGAAGTTGTATAAGCCTAGGGCTTATAAGCGGCATTTTACGGTAATCTCCTCTGTAGGCAACTCCGGGGTCTGGGAAAAAAGGACAAAAATGCAGGAGGGGAGGGAGGGTTTGCACCTCCTGTCCCCTCCCTAGTCAGTCGCAATTTTGTCATCGTTACCAATCTCTCGCCTGGCCTTTTACTCGTCCTCATTCTTCGCGCCCAAAGAGTTGTCTGCGGAAGAGACTGGGTGGCCAGCAAAATAGCGGTTGTAAATGAGACAATGTCAAACAGGATAACGACATAATTTAGAACATACAATGCTAAAAAAGGTGATAAGTAGATTTTAGAATACTTTTAATAAAATTTGAGGGTAATTAATTGTGTAATAAGTTAACTAATTTCTTGTATCTTTATTTATTACATCTCCATGCCGTTCTTGCGTGAGAGGTGGTTTTGTATCGGACACATGACGCTCTCCGACAATTATCTGAAAATAATCTAATGATAATGTCAATTTCAGAAGATTACCAAATGTATGAGAATAATATCTGTGATAGATTTTCTTGTCGGTGAAACTGTAGTGCAGCGACAATATTCCAAAGGCGAAAACATCGTCATCTTGTCTTGTCATCATCGTCGTCGTCGTCATCATCATCATCATCATCATCGTCCTCGTCCTCGTCGTGATCATCGTCGTAGTCATCGTCATCGTCATCATCGTCGTCGTCATCATGGTCGTCGTCGTCATCATCGTCGTCGTCGTCATCGTCGTCGTCGGCCTCGTCGTCGTCGTCGTCATCGTCGTCGTCGTCATCATCCTCGTCGTCGTCGTCGTCATCATCGTCGACGTCGTCGTCATCTTGTCATGTCATCTTATCTCGTCGTCGTCGTCATCATCCTCGTCGTCGTCGTCGTCGTCATCATCGTCGACGTCGTCGTCATCTTGTCATGTCATCTTATCTTGTCATCATCGTCGTCGTCGTCATCGTCGTCGTCGTCGTCATCTTGTCATGTCATCTTGTCTTGTCATCATCGTCGTCGTCGTCGTCGTCGCCATCATCATCGTCGTCATCATCATCATTGTTGTCGTCACCGTTGCCATTACCATTGTAGTCATGATAAACATTTTCTTGTCGGTGAAACTGTAGTGCAGCGACAATTTTCCAAAGATGAAAACATTCCAAAGACGAAAACATCGTCATCTTGTCTTGTCATCATCGTCGTCGTCGTCGTCGCCATCATCATCGTCGTCATCATCATCATTGTTGTCGTCACCGTTGCCATTACCATTGTAGTCATGATAAACATTTTCTTGTCGGTGAAACTGTAGTGCAGCGACAATTTTCCAAAGATGAAAACATTCCAAAGACGAAAACATCGTCATCTTGTCTTGTCATCATCGTCGTCGTCGTCGTCATCATAATCATCATCGTCCTCGTCCTCGTCGTCGTCGTCGTCGTGATCATCGTCGTCGTCATCGTCATCGTCATCATCGTCGTCGTCATCATCATCGTCGTCGTCATAGTCGTCGTCGGCCTCGTCGTCGTCATCATCGTCGTCGTCATCGTCGTCGTCGTCATCATCCTCGTCGTCGTCGTCATCTTGTCATGTCATCTTATCTCGTCGTCGTCGTCGTCGTCATCAAAGTCGTCGTCGTCGTCGTCGTCATCTTGTCATGTCATCTTATCCTGTCATCATCGTCGTCGTCGTCGTCATCGTCGTCGTCGTCGTCGTCGTCGCCATCATCGTCGTCGTCGTCGTCATCTTCTCATGTCATCTTGTGTTGTCATCATCGTCGTCATCGTCGCCATCACCATCGTCGTCATCATCATCATTGTTGTCGTCACCGTTGTCATTACCATTGTAGTCATGATCAACATTATTATTATCATCATCATCATCATCAACATCATCATGGTTGTCGTCGTCATAGTTGCCGTCATGATCACTACCACCATCATTATAACAAACCTCTTCTCTAACGAAACTGATTGAAATATTTTTTTTAACATTTTCTTCTTTTCGAATTCAGCAAATTCTTTCCTTTGACTGCTGTAATAAAGTTATCTTTAAGGTGGCTCCAAGTAGTTTTTATTTTTGCTCAATGAATCTGAATTTGATATCAGTTGTTAGGTTTGGATGAAAGTTTTGGATGATGCTCTTTTTATGCTAATCAGCGTTTCCATAGCAACGGTAAAAAACCATGGCGAAAAACAGTTTTTCCTAATTATCTTTCGATTTTAGGGCTATCCGCGACAAGCGAATAAATGCGTTATAATCTACACAGTGTAGCACACTAAATGGGAAAATTTCAAACAAATTTAACTGTTTGATTTTGAATAAATCGCTGAAACATGTGTTTTTTCATGTTTGAAATATAAGCGGTCAAAACATTCCATAGTTCTCGCAAATTATCACTAAATTACCACAAAAAGTTTCCTTAGACTTAAATTATTACTCCCTGCAAATAGCTCTGACTAACTCCTCGACAATAAAGACTGGAAACGGGCTTTTCATTCAACGCAGTTTAAAAGGAGTGAAAACGTCCAATATGTTCATCCAAGCCTAACATCTGGTTCAGATTCATTAAGCTGAAGTAAGATTATGTAAAAGCGCACTCCAAAACGGACGTGCGACCCAAAAAAACTACTTGGAGCCATCTTAATACCCGGTCTAATATATATATATATTATTATATGGCAAACTGGTCCATGATGAAAAGAAGCATTCTGAATGGTTCCCTGAGTGGTCCGAATTTACAATGCAATGCAACTAGATGGACCGCACACGAACTCATTTCGCCGAATTCATTTTTATGAAATATTGATCAAAAGAAAACTGTTTTCTATTAAGTAAACGCATTTTTCCGTATGTCTGGTTGACAATTTCGGTTAAACGTTTCGCAAAGTGGCCTGAAAAATGCAAGCGTATGCTTAACTTTGGCGCGTGCGTTTGCTGAGAACGGATGCATTAATGCATCAACAAAATTTTTCAAAAGCCATTAGTAATAATAAAAAAAATTATTGAACTAGCTTCTTCGGCCCATATTGGGGAATATTGGTCTCGTTCTTTTTTTTGCAAGGTTATGGATGGAGCCAAAAGCGAAGTCCATAAACTTACAAAACAAAAAAACTCTACCAATATTTCCCCAATACGGACCGAACAAACTAGTTCAGTAGCATATACAGTCAACTCTCTCTTAAGCGACCACCCTTGGTGCAGGAAAAAGTGGTCGCTTAATGGAGGTGGTCGCTTAATAGAAAAATCAAGACAATAAGCCAAAAACTGCAAGAATCCACTAATTATTACCATTCTGTATTGCCTTATCAGTTTTAATGAAGCAAATATACAAAGCTCTTTTGAGAAAAAACTTATTCTAAAGCGGACAATGTACTACATATTAAGCTACTCGCTTATTTCACGTGGAATAGAAAATTCTTCAGCTGATTCTTATCGTTCTGGGGCGGCGAGGGAGATGCCACCCCCCTTTAAGGTTTTTTTTTTATTTTTTAGGCGACAACCGGTTGCTATGGTAACGAGATATGACGTCATAAGTAGCACGAGGTCAAGCTATTTTTGAATAAAAATGCGTGTTTTATACCTTTTTTCGGTGAAAAAATACAAAATGCTACCTAAAGCATCAAAATGTTCAATTGTATGTTATTTTGCAACTCTAGCAAAAAATATTTTCAATTTCCGCGTTTTCTTGATACCTCCATCAGCGCCACAACCCATAATATTTACCTTATCTTGTAGAGCACATCACAGGCTATCTATTAGACGTAAAATATTTCCGAAATATTGCAACATCGCAAAAACCCAAGGGGGCTACAACAAACCCCACCCCCACCTCTTGTACCACGGTGGGGCTATAAGTTTGCGTGTACGTCCGAGGTTAAAATTCGTGGTTTCGATACCTCTAAGGGTATCTGAATAAAAATTGACCACTGTCAGATTTATTCTGATACCTTTTAGGTCAGAAAATACAGCTATTTCAATTAACGTTGTCGGATGAAAAAGGCGAAAGCCAAGACCGCAAGGTAGTATGTGATTTTTATGCAATGGCTATTTACAACTAACCATACTACCTTTGCGGTCTTGGCTTTGAGCTTTCTTCCGACAACGTTAATTGAAATATCTGTATGCTGACAGCAACAACATTTCAGGAAGAATTGGTACCTCCTGGGGGTTAAGAATTGGTACCTTCTAGGGGTAAAGAATTGGTACCTCCTGGGGGTTAAGAATTGGTACCTCCTGGGGGTTAAGAATTGGTACCTCCTGGGGGTTAAGAATTGGTACCTCCTAGGGGTAAACAATAGACCAATTCCGATATATATTAAAATTCATACTTGGCTCCGAGGCTTAGGGGAATAAAACAAAAGAAATCACATCGAGGTTCAGATATGAATAATTTATTTCTTTTGTTTTATTCCCCTAAGCCTCGGAGCCAAGTATGAATTTTAATATATCGGAATTGGTCTATTGGTACCTCTTAGGGGTAAAGAATTGATACCCCTTAGGGGTAAAGAATTGGTACCTCTTAGGGGTAACGAAATGGTACCTCTTAGGGGTAAAGAATTGGTACCTCTTAGGGGTAAAGAATTGGTACCTCCTAGGGGTAACGAAATGGTACCTCTTAGGGGTAAAGAAATGGTACCTCTTAGGGGTAAACAATTGGTACCTCTTAGGGGTAAAAATTAATGTGAGCCACACCCACAAAACAGGTTTCTGGTACCTTGTTTGGTTCAATTCAAAATTTCCGACAATCATCTAACCCCTCCCCCCCGCCCTAAATCCCCTCCCCCGGGGAGTTAAACTTTACACTACCAAGAACGGCCAAAGTTACAATTTAAGAAAAATACTGTCAAACTGAACTACATATAGTCATACAGAAAATAAGGACGTCTAATATCTTTAGAATCCTACAAGTCTCAGTTAATATTATTTGTTGTTTTCTAGTCGTAAACTGTCTCTTCTTTCCGTCAAAGCGATAGCGACACCCATACGTGTCAAAATGAGAAATGAACCTCTTTTAATAAGTACTGAGAACTCTCCTTTCTAATAGCAAAAAATGGTCGGTTCACGAATCCAGCTAAACTAGAGGATCTGATCTTCTAAAAGTTGCAATCTACTGTCCGTCGCGAACTGAAAATCATGCAAATTTTCTACATTTGTCGAACTACCAAGTCTTCCGACTACATGCAAAGGTTCCAAAGTCAAAAATCTGGGTCTTCCGTTCTGCAGCTCTCTCTACGCTGCCAAGCGAGTGATGTAACGGCATGGTGTCAACACTGCCTCTAACAAGGCCTGTTGTGCCGTCACTCCGAAAAGCAGTGGTATCTCACGGCAACCGCGTTTACTGAAGGCATATCGATTCCTAAGTCACCATAATTGACAGTGAACTGACATACGTGTCTTCCGTCGACTTGTCGCCCGCTTTGTTCGCACTGCCGAAGAGCATCCGATGTTGACGTCACATATACACTGGTTCGGTTGTAAAAGGAGATAGTCATTGAGTCAATTGCGAAGCGAATGCCTGGTGGAGAGCATTTTAAGATGATTGGAGAAGTCGATGAAATCACTGCCGATAAATAAAAGAAATGTAAAGTTTTGTACTGCAGTCAAAAGTAGGTTTGCAGCTTCATCGACGCCATAAAATAATACTAAAAATGTAACGTATGTAGGTTAAAGAAACAAACGCGTCATTGAAGGCGAAAGAACTACCATGTTTTCATTTCTTTTTTTTTTTCAGACCCAGGGACAACCAAGAATTTAGGAACTGTGCAATAATTATCAGGAGGGGGGGGGTAGGAAAATGGGCCTCAAGGAGGAAAATATTAGGTAATACCCCCGTTCTAAAGGAATGAACTTAGTTATTGCCCCCCCTCCCCTCCTCTGATCAGTCAGAAATTTTGTATGACCCCCCTCCCCCTTCACACGCCTTTTATACACAAATACCCAGCATTTTCTTAATATACACCCACCTGTTATTGCTACGAGGTAATGTTTGTTCCAGACGTGGATCGATATACAGCAATACTGCATGTTTGCTTGTTGGACATCCGTATCTGGAACAAACATGACCTCGAAGCAGTCTAAGCAGTCTTCAACAAAGCCATCCGATTCCACTTCTGAACCACTTGATTGCGAATCCGAGTTGCTTGCACTGGAACTCATTTCCTTGTTAACGTTCTCTTGGGTTTCTCGTGGGATGCAAGAATGATCATTCCGAGCGGCGTACTGGAGAACTCCTGCAACCAGTGCCACTTTACCTCCACTGATCTTAAGACCATGCTGATTGAGGTACATCTTCAATCTGTTGCAACATGATTATCTATGTTGTAGTGAAATTATGATTTTGGAGCAATTTTGTCTGTACTGGTTCAAATTTATTTCGAACCAGTGCAAAATATTTGAACTGGAGCAAAATATTTTCACCAGGGCAGAATATTTGCACTGGTGTATAACTATATTCTACTGTTTAAATGTTGTTGACAATTCAAATTTTAAAAGCCAGAAACGCTTTATTACAATATTTGTCTCTACATTACAACTGAGAGATAGGGAAGAGTAGACAATCGTATTACAACAGATTGAAATTGCAGTTCAGCCACAGAACAGATGATCAAGCCTCTCAGTGAGAACTATAAACACTCGAAAAAAAATGTTAAGCCCCCCTCTTGAGTGACTTATTTTACTTTGAGCCCCCCCCCCCCCCCCCCCCCTCATCCTTACTTTGATTTTACTTTATGTCCCCACCCCCCTCCTCCTGATAATTATTGCACAGTCCCTTACCCTTTCATTGCTCGGATCAAACCTTCCATCATGACACGTGGTCTTAACTTTTGAGTCTGTGGATGAAATCCCAATGTGTAACCATTCAAATGAAAGCTACTGAGCAGTACTTTCCTGTGGTACTGTTTATTATGCTGTGCAAGGTGGTTCTAACTTCTGAGTCTGTGGATGAAATCCTAAAGTGTGACCATTCAAATGAAAGCTATTGAGCAGTACTTTCCTGTGGTACTGTTTCTGATGTTGTACAAAGTGGTTTTAACTTCTGAGTCTGAGGATGAAATCCTAAAGTGTGATCATTGAAATGAAAGCTACTGAGCACTACTTTCCAGTGGTACTGTTTATTTTGCTATACAAGGTAGTTCTAATTTTTGAGTCTGAGGATGAAATCCTAAAGTGTGACCATTCAAATGAAAGCTACTGAGCAGTACTTTCCTGTGGTACTGTTTATTATGCTGTACAAGGTGGTTCTAATTTTTGAGTCTGTGGATGAAATCCTAAAGTGTGACCATTCAAATGAAAGCTATTGAGCAGTTCTTTCCTGGTACTGTTTATGTTTATATAGTTCTCACTTAGCGTGCAGTACTTCCCCCTTTTGTCGTTTGTTTTCAGTATATATTTTGATGCTATTAGCGGTGGAAAGGCATTAGTAACCACTGGAACTCATTTACACAAATTACGTGTCCCACCTGTGCAGGGTCTGCTGTGAGGTCCAACGCAGTCCATTGTGGCCAGCGGATCACCAAAACAGAGACGCTTGCGAGAAAGGGTCGGAAATCTTGTACAGTTCAAATTAGCCAATCGCGGAGACACGTGACCGCAATCTCTCTTCACCTTCTCACACAATGATTGACAGGGTTGAAGCGGCGTTCCCTCTGAACTGCAGTAAGGCGCGAACAGTAAGCATACGAATCTTCTCAGTTGCTCGGAGCATTTAGAGTTCAAGTGTGGTTTGAATTCTCTCAGGGCTCGCTTTACCTCTGTTTGTGTAGTGTGGTTCATGAAGTTTGGTAGAATAGTGTGAGTGTAGTTTAGGCTGCGGCACATTGAAATCTTCAGTGGTTGGCATCGTGACTGGGATTGCGTTACATTGGGCGCTGAATACGAAAAAGTAAGTTCAAAAAGGTCATTTTCATATTGTCAGACCTGAACATCTCGACCGGTCAGTCGTAAATGGAATGTTGTCAAATTAGTAGTCTAAAGACTGTTATCGGGATTATTCTGAGACCTAAAGTCGCCATAACTAAGGCCGATTTAAGGAAAATATATGAATGGGGTTGGTTTCTAGAGAAACTGTGGTGCTGCGTCGGTGGGGGTGAAGCACAAGAGTTTGGTTTTATCGACTGAGTCGATAAGGTAAATTAGCCACCGTAAAAAGATTCGAGAAAGCTGACGTTTCGAGCGCTAGCCCTTCGTCGAAGCGAATCAAGGGATTGTGGGTAGTGTGTGGTTTAATATAGTAGGTGAAGCTACGCTATTGGTGGAAATTTGGTGACGTGAAAAACAAATGTAAATTAGTTGAATGAAAAGCGTTCGTTGATTCCGTGGGGTTTGAGAGTGCCGATTTGAAAGATGATTTTTTGTTCTAAGTTTTTACGGCTTTAATTTCTGTGTTACCCTGGTGCAGGGAAAGGCCACAGATTGTCATGTGTTGTTTAGAATGGTTAGTAAGATTGAAATGACGCGCGACTGGTTTGGATGCGTCTTTGTCATTTTTTTCAACGTCTCGGAGATGTTCACGAAAACGGTCGCCCAATCTCCTCCCTGTTTCGCCAATGTATATCTTTTTGCAAAAAGTACATGTTATGCAGTAGATAACATTTACGGAGGTGCATGTGAAACGATCAGTGATTTTGATAGATCGTTTGGGTCCCGTTATTTTGTCCGCGTTATGAATGAAAGCACAAGTGTTGCATCGTGTGCGTGCGCATTTAAAAGTTCCCGGTTCATCGTCAGATTTCAGTGTGCTCGTCACTAGAAAGTTGCCTATGTTTTTGTCACGTTTGAATGAAATTAGTGGGGGTTGTGAAAAAATTCTCCCAGTTTCGGGGTCGTTTTGGAATACTTTGAAATTTTTTAAAATGATGCTTTTGACTGTGTGATTGTGTGGGTGGAAAGTGAGGGTGAATGGAATTCTCTCGTTCTCTTCCTTCTGTGGCGTTTGTAGTGCAGATTGTCTGTCGATTTGTTGTGCACGTTGTTGGCCCGTATTAACAACAGAGTCAGGGTACCCACGTTTTTTGAAAAACTGGCACATTTCTTCTGATTTGTTGGAAAAATCGGAGTCATCACTACAAAGCCGTCGAAGTCTGAGAAATTGAGAATACGGAATGGCGTTTTTAACGTGTGATGGATGTGAGGATGAATGTAACAGATAACTGTGGGAATCTGTAGGTTTGTAGTGCACGCTTGTGGATAAACTGTTGCCGTTGATTGAAATATTGATGTCAAGAAAAGCGACAGAGGTTTCCGAAATCTCCCAGGTATATTTTAGAGCCGGATGAAAAGTATTGACAGAAGTTATGAATTGATTAAGTTCCTCTTTACTGGAAGAGGTAGCGCCAATGCAGTCATCGATGTAGCGGCCGTAGAGTTCGGGTTTGGTTCCGTGGTACTGATTGAAGAATTTGTTTTCGACGTAGCCTACAAAAAGGTTAGCATAGCTTGGTCCCATTTTGGTGCCCATGGCGACTCCATTTACTTGTTTGTAGTAGTTTTGGGAAAATGAAAAACAGTTGAGTGTCAAAACTAATTCAGCTAAGCGGAGCAGTGTTTCTGAGCTTGGGTTTTGAATGGACCGCTGGTCAAAAAAATATTTTAGTGCTTGAAGTCCTTCGTCATTGGGGATGACGGTATATAGAGTTGATGAAGAGGTAATGTCCATAGTGAAAATTAATTTGTTTCCGCTGAAAAAACTGAAATCACGGAAAATTTCGATCGAGTGCGTGATTGGTGTCCTTAATGTACGAGGGTAGTGATTTGACAATGCGGGCCATGATTTTGTCTAAATAGCTAGAAATTAGTTCGGCGGGACAGCTACAAGCGGAAACAATTGGTCGGCCCGGATTGTTTGGTTTATGGATTTTCGGTTTGAAATAAACGCGCGAGGTTTAAGGAGTAGTGATGATGAGATTGTTGGCGGTAACTGGTAAATGCTCTTTAGTAATAAGGTCTTGGATAGTTTCTTTGACAATTTTTTGGTTGGTAGGAGTGAGATCTTTATCAACTTTGGCATAGAAAGCGGTGTCAGAAAGTTGCCGAAAAGCCTCTTGTTGGTAAAGGTCGGTCCGCCAAACAACTACCGCGCCGCCTTTGTCGGCCGTTTTGATAACAATGTCCCGTCGTTTGCTAAGACTTTTGAGCGCTGTCCACTCTCCTGTTGAAAGGTTGGAAATTTTGGTGTGGCGGTTGAATTTAAGTTTTTGGACATCGTGACGACATTTTTTGACGAAAAAATCTAAAGAAGAAAACTGGCCCTCTGGGGGAGTCCATTTTGATTTGCGAATGGTAAGTGTTTCAAAACATCTTTTTCCGAGTTGTTAGAATTTTTTTCTTTGTCATGGAAAATTGCTTTTAATTGGACGCGGCGAAGGAAAGTTTCAACATCTTGTTTGACTGAAAATTCGTCGGTTTGTTTGGCTATGGGAACAAAATTTAAATCTTTACTAAGAACAGATCTCTCCAAGTCAGAAAGCGGCAAATTTTCCGGAATTGCAACTACGGCGTTGTGATTATCAAGTGGAGAGTCTTCGGATAATCGATGGCCTATTAAATGATCAAGTTTTTGGGTCTTTTGGTTTAAGGTGTTGAACAACTTAGCGTTGAGTTCCTGAATTTTAGCGCGGATAGATTGTACTAAAACAGCTGGGCAAATTTTGCTAAGTTCAGAACGGTATTGGAGAATTTGCTTGTCGAGTTCGTTACGTTTTAGGCACATAGCTCTGATAGTGATTCCATTTTTCCATGACAAAGAAAAAAATTATAACACCTCGGAAAAAGATGTTTTTGAAACACTTACCATTCCCAAATCAAAATGGACTCCCCCAGAGGGCCAGTTTTCTTCTTTAGATTTTTTCGTCAAAAAATGTCGTCACGATGTCCAAAAACTTAAATTCAACCGCCACACCAAAATTTCCAACCTTTCAACAGGAGAGTGGACAGCGCTCAAAAGTCTTAGCAAACGACGGGACATTGTTATCAAAACGGCCGACAAAGGCGGCGCGGTAGTTGTTTGGCGGACCGACCTTTACCAACAAGAGGCTTTTCGGCAACTTTCTGACACCGCTTTCTATGCCAAAGTTGATAAAGATCTCACTCCTACCAACCAAAAAATTGTCAAAGAAACTATCCAAGACCTTATTACTAAACAGCATTTACCAGTTACCGCCAACAATCTCATCATCACTACTCCTAGAACCTCGCGCGTTTATTTCAAACCGAAAATCCATAAACCAAACAATCCGGGCCGACCAATTGTTTCCGCTTGTAGCTGTCCCACCGAACTAATTTCTCGCTATTTAGACAAAATCATGGCCCGCATTGTCAAATCACTACCCTCGTACATTAAGGACACCAATCACGCACTCGATCGAAATTTTCCGTGATTTCAGTTTTTCCAGCGGAAACAAATTAATTTTCACTATGGACATTACCTCTTCATCGATCTTTATATACCGTCATCCCAAATGACGAAGGACTTCAAGCACTAAAATATTTTTTCGACCAGCGCTCCATTCAAAACCCAAGCTCAGAAACACTGCTCCGCTTAGCTGAATTAGTTTTGACACTCAACTGTTTTTCATTTTCCCAAAACTACTACAAACAAGTAAATGGAGTCGCCATGGGCACCAAAATGGGACCAAGCTATGCTAACCTTTTTGTAGGCTACGTCGAAAACAAATTCTTCAATCAGTACCACGGAACCAAACCCGAACTCTACGGCCGCTACATCGATGACTGCATTGGCGCTACCTCTTCCAGTAAAGAGGAACTTAATCAATTCATAACTTCTGTCAATACTTTTCATCCGGCTCTAAAATATACCTGGGAGATTTCGGAAACCTCTGTCGCTTTTCTTGACATCAATATTTCAATCAACGGCAACAGTTTATCCACAAGCGTGCACTACAAACCTACAGATTCCCACAGTTATCTGTTACCATTCATCCTCACATGCATCACACGTTAAAAACGCCATTCCGTATTCTCAATTTCTCAGACTTCGACGGCTTTGTAGTGATGACTCCGATTTTTCCAACAAATCAGAAGAAATGTGCCAGTTTTTCAAAAAACGCGGGTACCCTGACTCTGTTGTTAATACGAGCCAACAACGTGCACAACAAATCGACAGACAATCTGCACTACAAACGCCACAGAAGGAAGAGAACGAGAGAATTCCATTCACCCTCACTTTCCACCCACACAATCACACAGTCAAAAGCATCATTTTAAAAAATTTCAAATTACTCCAAAACGACCCCGAAACTGGGAGAATTTTTTCACAACCCCCACTAATTTCATTCAAACGTGACAAAAATATAGGCAACTTTCTAGTGACGAGCACACTGAAATCTGACGATGAACCGGGAACTTTTAAATGCGCACGCACACGATGCAACACTTGTGCTTTCATTCATAACGCGGACAAAATAACGGGACCCAAACGATCTATTAAAATCACTGATCGTTTCACATGCACCTCCGTAAATGTTATCTACTGCAT